>CM017469.2:5438878-5721235 GCA_007827005.2 Populus simonii
TTCAAAAACTAGATATTGCATTAATTTTCCCTTTATATTTGTTCCCTATCCTTTTTATTATTGTTTTGAATAAGCCATCAAATAAAAAATATTTTTTAATTTCTCCCCCCTTTATTTTTTAATCTTTTAGATTTGGTTCACATTCTTTTGATTACTATTTTTTTATTTTTAATAAGCTATGAAATTACAAAAAAATTTTAATTTCACCCCTTTTATTTTTTTAAAAAATTGATCTTATTCTTTTGATTGCTATTTATTTTGTCTATGATCATTTTTTAGGTTTCTTTAACAATTTCATCCTTCATGGTTTTTTTCTCTATCAAATTTGATCTTTATTTTTTTTATTGGTATCATTTTTCCTTTAGCAAGTTTTTTAAATCGATATTTTTTTTTCACGATTTTATCTTTCAAAATTAAATTGACTTGTTTTTTTTTCTTTCTTAAAGCTAATTTTTTTTAATTATTGTTTACTATTTTTTTAGAGTTTTGCATTATTATTTTTTTCTATCTGCCTTCTATGAGATTAATATTGGGTTTATAACTAGAGTCACCAATTTAAAAGGTTAATATGGGTTGAAGGTTAATATGGGTTGAATTTTTTTTGTTCTTTTATTAATTAATTTATTTTAATTTTATCATTCAACCTTTAATTTATTTAAAATTGGTCTTCCTACATTTTCTTTTTTTTTCTTTTCCTTTCTATCAGGTTATCTTGATCCTATACTCATGATCACAGGATTTCATGATTATTTTTTTCCTTTCTTTTATTAATTGATTTATTTGATTGAACTTGATTCAAGGATTTTATGATTTCCATAGTCTTGGGGTTTGTTGATTAATCCAGGTTGACTCATTTTTTTTTCTATTTTTATTTTATTTTTATCCTTCCATATTAAGTTGTTTGATAATTGAGTTTCATGATTTTACTCTATTTGCTTTCGAACATGATTGCCCTAGTATTACAACTATATTAGAGATTTTGCTTCTTGATTCAGGTGGGCTTGGATTGATATTTTTCAACCTTTTTAAAAATAAATTTCTTCATTTTCATCATTCAACATGAGATTGAGCTCCACCTTTTTCTTTTTATTTTGTATTTATCATTTTCTCATTTGATTCATTAGGAATTAGTCTTTGAACTTTTTTTTCTGTGTTTTTTTTCTATGAGATTATCTAAATCTTATGTATATGGTCATGAAGTTTACAAGTTAAACTGGTTTAACTAGTTTTTTTTTTTTAGTTTTTCCTTTTAATATTGAGTTGTTTTATAATCTGGGTTAGGTCAGATTAGGTTTTTTTTGCTTTTTTTTCCTTATTATTTGTTTTCTGTTTATTTATTGGTGTTGTATTTTTTCTATTTATTTATTATTGTTGTATTTTTTAATTATATTATTTAAATCATTAATTGAACTAATAACATAGATCTTAGATATTTTTTTTCCTTAACATTCTTTTTTTTACATTGAAAAAAGATTTCCCCGGCCCACAGTGGATCTTTGATTTTTTTTTCCTTAATATTCTTTTTTTTTTTTTTAATTCGAAAAAAGATTTCCCCGGCCCGCAGCTGAGCCAGGCCGCAAATCTATTAGATATCTTAACAGATGTGCGTGGAGGCAAGCCTTAAAAAGTTCCCTATGATTACAGCCAAGGGTGTGATATATGAAATTATCTACCATTATGTCATTGTATCAAGCGTTTCATATTGATATACTACAAGTTCACTGCTGCCAACATGTCTCTCCTTCCTGCAAAGATGGCATCACTTTCCAAGAGGGAGTAAGAAATGTCTATTGATGGTGATGAACCACCACCAGAATACTTTTCTAAGGAACGCATGCAGTTATGCACGGACAGATATGTCCTCAGTGTCGACCACAATTCCAGTTTTTGATGTCCGTCTCTTCACATCATCTTCATTTCTTGCTCCCAAAAGAAGATGCACTGGAGAAACTAAGATCAAGTCTTGACTCGGCTGGATGCTTTCAGGTTTTGAAGTTTATGTGACATCACCTTCAATTCCTCTACCATTTTTATGCGTATCAGTCTGTTTAATCTCCCGATGTTCCGTTATTATTATCTCCAAGTAACAGATTGGAACTTGGAAGTTGAGATTGCAGGTTTTTTTTTTTTTGTCTTCCATGTATCTCTCCAAGCGTAGAAATGGACATTAAAATTCTTGATGTAAGGTAATAGGACACGGCATGTCAGGTGCATTCCTTGAAAGAGTGAGGAAAATTGCACGTCATTTTTATCCACTTCCGATTGAAGAGAAGCAAAAATATGCACTGCCAGTGAATGAAGATGAAGGGTATGGGATTGACAGGATAATTTCAGAAACACAAGTTCTCAACTGGTCCCATCGCCTAGGTTCTCATAAATGACAAATGGGCTAGAGTTCCCATAGCTGCTGATGCTCTCCTCGTCAATCTTGGAGATCAAATGCAGGTACATATGAATCCAAGTAAAATTTTGACATCCCTATGCTAGTTTAGCACGTAAATAGTCATATCCACGAACGTAAGAGAAATATTAATCTACAGCTGGTAGCTGTTGCCGCCTTTGACTGGACCAATAGTTTAATTTCTTCAGGCCTTATACTGAATTTCTTGTAAATTTATGTGTTATGATTGAGTTTGCAGTTGTTTCAATCAATAAATTACTGATTTCTGTCGCTGATCTTATGGGAAATCATGCAGATAATGAGTAATGGAATATTCAAAAGCCCAGTGCACGGTGTGGTGACCAACTCGGAGAGATTGAGGATCTCTGCTGCCTTATTCAACGAAACAGACCCAGAAAAAGAGATTGGACCTGTGGATTGCTTGGTGGATGAGCAAAGACCAAGACTATACAGAAATGTTAAAAATTACGCCCTCATCTACTATAAGAGGCACCAGAAAGGCAAGGTTGCAATTGAGACGCTAAAAATTTCTTAGTGTTGTCCTCTTTGTTGCTTCTTGTCCAGCTACTTGATTTCGAAAGTTGGAGTTCAAGGTCATCGTAGAGCCATAGTTCCATTTTGTGATTTTGTAATAAATTACTTGTCAAATTAACAACATTTAATTTGATCGAGTTAATAAATTTTATAATTGAATTAAGCAATCCAATAAATTTCCTTACTAGTTAATTTTTTCTCTATTATTTTCATTTGCATGTATTATATAGTTCACCTGATCTAACAAAATGATCACCTGAGGTCACAGATACCGATCATGAATTCCATCCATAACCGAACATTTTATAATCCTTATTGGCATCTATGCACGCCTCATAACCTTTCTGATGCTGTTCATAAATGCAATGCTGGTGGAAGCAAATGATGAGGAATTGCTGGAGATGACAGGATTCAGAAATGTCTGGATTTAGCAATGCTAAAGGGAGACAGAATACCGTGAAAAATGTAAGGATTTAGCAAGAGAGGCTATGAATTGAGGTGGCATTTCGGTCAAGAATCTGAAGGCATTTGTTAAGAAGTTTTTGAAGGCCTTTTCTAGCTGGCTAGTGCCCCTCGGTTCATATTTGATGTGTTCTTGTTAGAATTTTTAGTGGGCTAGACCATCGGCTTCGTTGTTTTCACCGGAGATCGGAATATAATATTAACTTGTGCTGCTCATTATTGCAGGTTGCAATGTCTCTCATCTTGTCGCCGGCTTCTGGTCAGGTTAAACAAAGAATAATCTACATCTGCAGCTTTGCCGCATCCTTATTAAAACATTCAAATTAAGGAAAACACAACGGAATGAAGGTGATAAATCTTTTGATAAGATACAGAAGCCATCATAACCTATTAAATTTCCATACTCACCTGAGAATGCAAGCAAGCTACCCTACTCCTCGGTAAAGCTACGTGATCTCGGTGGCCATGGTGTATAAATACTCCAGGCCATCCACACAAAGCATCGTTCAGAATATCACTCATCCACGGCTATTACTCTAAATCTATCCCTCTCTGCTTATTATTCTCTCGTATGCTAACTTAAATATGGGATGATCCTTTGATCCGACAATGGAATTGTTTTGCAGGAACATGGAGAAATTAGGCACAGATCTTTTTAAACACCAAAGTCCAAATATCTCATCTCATTAACAGCATGGAAAGCCCAAATCTAATTTGAAATCTATACTTCATCAGTTATAAATCCAGCTTTTGGATAAATTTGAGAAATATAGATAGTGGATTTTTTTTACACAAAGCTTCCATGTATCTATATATAATAGATATAGAGTAAAATTACGAAATCTTCAAGAGACCATTGCAAAAGGTAGTTAGATTATGAAATCATCTTATTTTCAGTTAAACTAATAATATAAAATATGTTTTTCAATTTAATAATATCAAATTGTTTATTCAAATAAACATATATTAAAAAACAATTATTGAAATACCGATGTAATCACCAAAGAACCTAAAAGTTTTATTGGTGAATCCAGATAATATAGATCCATTTTCCTTTGAGAATTACAAAGAGTTGTGAATTGTTTGAATAGACTGATAGATTCATCGACAAGAATTTTATATTAAACAATCTATTGATTCAACACGATTTATTACCAATGATTATTCTATTAGCGAATCATCAATAATATCTATCAATAAATTAACCGATAGAATAATGGTCAGCAATTTTTTCTTGTGCTAATATTTTGTTGGTGTTTCAATTAGCATTTAAATCACCGATTGAGTATTATTGATAGATCTAAAATTTCCAACGAGACAATCGATGACGACATGTTTCCATTATAAAACTTATCGGTGATTTTTATACCAATGAAAATATAGTTTTTACAGGAATAAAATATTGAGTCGGTGTAAGTAAATTTTTTGGTGGTGTCATATAAATACATGTGGTACTTAATGAATTATAAATCCCACGAATGTTAAATGATTGATTAAACATAAAAAATAATATCCACATCAATCTATACAAAGATTTTCTATTACTTATTTGCATGCATAATCTTGCTTTGTTATTTATTATAAAGAAAAAATTTGTCATATAAATTGACACAAGGAAAACAAAAATTCGTTGGTATGGATTTGGTTTTCCATGGCCATTTGGATTTCGGCCCTACAATTTGTCATATAATCTTCAACTGGACATGAAAAATTATATGCAATGCGGTTGCCATGAGAACGAATTTTTAAATAATAAAACGGCACCATTTTCTCCTTATTAATTAGAATATGAAAAGAGATGGAGATGCAGGGGATCGAACCCTGTACCTCTCGCATGCAAAGCGAGCGCTCTACCATTTGAGCTACATCCCCTCTTTGTAGATTGGCTGATGTTTTGAGTGATATGAAATTTATAGATGTAGGCACTTGTTTATAACTTGGTCATAAAATGATCTTTTCATAGATTTGGAGAGCATATCATTGTGAAGGTTCTATGGGCCGAAGCATGATTTTGCTTGAGTGTTTGTGCAAATAAAGCAGCCTCGACCCTGCAACCTTCTGACAATTTTCTAAGCCGCGCAGATTACTAAAATGTTGAGATTTGCCCTATACAAAGACATCAATTTTTTTGGAAGTGAGGCATGTTTTGCCTACAAACTGTACTTGGCGAGGGACAGGGATCTTGACTAATGGAGCACGAATTTTGTTGCTAAGAATGAAAATTATTGCAGCTACGTTGTCTAAATTCAGATTTCATTTTTTGTTCGAGCAAGACTTGAATCTAAAATTTATGGCAACTCCCTTCCACTTCTGTATCGCCTAAAAGGCTCCGTCAAAGATATTTCAAGGGATAAATTGTACACCGTAAGTGAAATGGAGAGACGGGAAATTAAGTTCAGAAGAAGAACAATAAACTCTTCTCTCTTTGAAAATAACAATTTAAGAAAAAATATTGAAAAATAGCACACTTAATGAGCTGCACACTTAATGTTTCGAGTCCAATAGTTGACTCAAGCATGTACATCCGTTTCATTGATGGATGTGTCCGAAAGCTAGTTGTATATTTTTCATTTATATTTTTGTAGCAAGATAAAGAGGGTGTTCGGGATGCAACTATTATAGATTTTTTCTACCAAGCAATTTTAGATCTTAATTATATTTATGTTTATTTAGGGTGTGTCTGTAATGCGGTACAAACCGTGTTCTTAAAAATTTTGATTTTTTTACTTAAAATGAAAAATATTTTATATTTTCAGATCATTTTGTTGTGCTGATGTTAAAAATAAATATTTTTTATTTTGATGTATTTTTTTTAAAAAAAAATACTTTATATCACTACTACAGTCTCAAACATGCCATTATTAAAAGAAATCTTAAATGTATAGACATTAATGCCCCTATATTTTATCTTAAATGGACTAATATCAATATTAAGTTTCAACCAAACAAATACCTCGTTTTTTTAAAATATAAAAGCAAAAAAGTAGCCCTTAGAGACGAAGTCATAATCATCTGCCCTTCTTCTATTTGAGGGCTAGGAGCTAAGACAATCTAAATCATGATGTTAAACCAATTCCGCTCTTCTATTTTAGGGCTAGGAGCTAAGGCAATATAAATCTTGATGTTACCCTAATTCCCTTTGTGCTTCGAAAGTCCAAGCATGCCATAATGGCACACAATTTGATTGCCAAAACGAGCCTACTTCGATGGAGAATTATCATACATGAAAGTGATTTTGTCTCCTCTCAGTTTAGGCCAGGCATTGAAGAAATCAATCCATGTCACGATGCTTCACCAACTTCGCTATTTTGCTTGAACAGGACTCAAATTCTTGCTGCCCTTCGAGTGGTTGATGGTAAAATAAGTCAGTGGCAGGTAGACATGACCCAGCAGAGTACTCGATCGGGTGGTGAAGTGCACATTCAATGAATAGCTCGAGATGGCTATAGCTGGTAGGCCGTATGCCTGCTTTCGAAAAATGCAGGGTAGGGGTCCCACCTCAGGCAAATTTGGTTAAGTCGTGGCCAGATTATGTTTAGTATGCTTTAGCTAATTTGGATATCTATTTAAGGGTTAATTGCACGTTTCCATGTCCTCGTGTGTTTTTTTTTTAATGTTTGTATCTTTATATGAATGTTTTTATGAATGTTTAAAATCTGTATTATGAGGGGAAAAAGGTATATAAAAGAAATTTGAAAACGGCCAAAGAAAAAACTCGAATTTGAATATTTAAAAAATAAAAACCCAATAATTTTAATTTGATTTCTTTAATATTTAATTTCAAAGAATCCAGCCTCTATTTTCAATTAGAGAACGAAAAGATACTTTATCGAATAATTTAGTTTAATTTATTTTATATTTTTTTCAATCAGAGGGAAGAAGTAGTGATGATATATCCAATGATGTCAATTTAATCTCTTTAATATTCAGATTTTGGTGTTTTTAATTTTTTATCATGCTTTAAAATTTCATATATAATGTTCTTATTTTCCGACTTATATATGTTTAACGCGTGACATGCGACATGGAATTGGATGAAAGGGTAAAAATCTTAAATGAACCGATCGAAAATATAAAGTTTAAAATATAGACAAAAATTTGTTTCGAAGTAAAAATCCATTGAAATCAAAAGCTGTTAATTTGTTCTGTAGCAAAACTCAATCCAACAATGAGATTGTGAAGTCACAACCACCGCCCAACAAGTTCTCTTTCGAGGAGAAATACACTTTGTCCTCCTTTTTTAAGGTGTTTGTGGTTTGTGCCACTTAATGCTGTGGATGAAATTTTTCAAAGCTACCCAGCTATTTGAGTTAGGCTCTTTAGGCAATGCAAATATATATATATATAAAGAAAATCACATTCAATAATAATATCCCAGTTTCTGTTTTAGTCTTTTTTATTTTTTATTTTAAAAACTCTTTTGAAAAAATTTAAATAAAAAAATATTATTTAAATATATTTTTAAACAAAAAAATACTTTAAAAATAATTATTATTATTATATTTTCAAACACCCTATTAAAAATGGAATGGAATAGATATTTGGGAAGTCTATTGGGTCTAAGAAGCACTCCATTATTGGTAGGATATACTATTCCTTCCGTGATTCCTCTCAATTCTGCTACAAGCAAAATTAGATCACGAGTCATTTGAAACCATGCCAAATAACTTTATCTGCTATGTATGTAACTCAAGATTTAACTAAACTAGTTAAGATCTACGTACACAGTTTAATTTCTAGACACTCATTACCAATGTTAATTAGTAGAAGGTAATAATTATATATAGCCTAAGGTAATTATTTTAGGTTTAATTTTTTTTCTCAAACACTAGTATTTGACCCATTCAAATAAAATAACCATCTAGGTGGTGGCCCAGTGGTAAGAGCTTGGGACTAAAAGGTTTGCTCCCTCTGTGGTCTCAGGTTCGAGTCCTGTGGTTGCTCATATGATGGCCACTAGAGACTTACATAGTCGTTAACTTCAGGGCTCGTGGGATTAGTCGAGGTACGTGGAAGCTGGCCCGAATACCCACGTTAAACTAAAAAAAATAAAAAATAAACTCGAACTCTCCAAATAAATTTAAAACGTTCTCCAGATTAAAAATATCCCTTGAGCTCGTATATGATAGCCTAAACCCAACTCTTTAAAGGGCATGAACTCAAACTTCTATGTGCATCTCAACATCCTCATAGGTTTAGATTTTTTTACTCGAGCTCAACATACTCGAGCTTAGAAACAAACCATGAACCCAATATTTTTAGGTTCAAGCAATGTGCGTGGATCTATTTCTCAATTAAAGCTCAAAACTTATTAAAGATTTTTTTAAAATTTTATGCGAATTTCTCAGTATTTTATATTAATTTAATATATATTATTTTGAATTTAATACAACTCAAAATACAACCTTCATAAAATTATTCTTCAACCCCTTCTCCATAAAAAAAAATAAAATTCATGACACATAAACATGCCATAAATTCTTAAGTTAAAAATTCATAATTTGTTTTTGTTTTCAATATTTTTTAGCGTTATATCTCTTCAAAATATCACCTTATTATAAAGTAGGTTACATAGATAGGACCAGTAAAACAGGTGGCGGATAGTTATTACATGCAAATGCAAATGATTACAGTGGGGCCAAAAGTTGCCATTAAAAACCGGTAGCTACAAGTTATTAGAGTTTTCAGTGTTGTCCCATGTGGCCAGAGATCTTACGTCATTAGTACGTACAATCATGGTATTTAATTAAGGTCAGGACTGTTTAACACGTGGGCTAACCAATGGAGGTTGAGTGTCATAAATTAATCATAATAGAAACAACTTGTTCGAATGTGGGTGGCACCAAGTACCGCCTCGTGCGAGCTCTTCGGTCCAGACCCTGACCGTTTGTGGCCTGGCTTGCCCTGTTATGGCGATAGTCACGTGAACCTGCTTGGTTTCTGTTCAGCGTTAAACAATTTTTTTTGTTTTTTTCTATGGTAGTATTATTTTATTAAGCTCCAAAAAAAAAAAGACACATAGGGAACATATATATGATTCTGCTTGATTATTGTTGGTGATCTTATTAATTATTAATTATTTCCCTTAATTGGAAAAGACATGGGGACATTTTTGCTGTTAGTGGCATGGTCATGGGGGGATGATCTCTCTTCCTTGCATATTTAATTGAGATGAGACATGGGCTCTTATTGTATAATATAATAATTTAATTATTGGAAATGTTGCCCCCCTTTAGAACAATTGTTAATTTGTCTAGGAGCTGGCGTACGCCCATCATTAGTTTATAATAGTGGCTTAGATGTTAACAACGGATGCTATTACTACAAAATCTAAGTCCATGGACCAGCTTAATTGTTAATCTATATATTTTAAAGACTATTTGACCCTTGAAAAGTTCACTGGTTCCAGGTTCAGCAACCCACTTATATATAATTATTATATATAAATCAAAGATATTTAGAATATTAAAATAATATTTTTTTCATATTTAAAAATATAAGTTTAATGTTTTATTAAAAAAAAACACTTTAAAACATGCATCACTCAAATTTCTACTTGGATTAAAAATGATTTCTTTCTTTCTTTTTCTTGTCCGTGACTTGTGTTTTACGAGAAGAAAAGGTGGGAGGGAGGTAAATGCTTATGAAACTGGCAACTCTTATCAACAAAAGTGGACCCTGTCCCCCTGGTATCGCCCTTGTGGATGACAACTATTGATACGTGTAATCCATTCGTGGACGCCGAGGTCAGATTCAGCAAGATACGTGTCCAGCATGTAGACGGAGAAAGAGTTGCATTATTATTTGGGCGAGGGCCGTTGCTGGTAATAATAGATTACGTTTCCTGAAGCTCTTTTTCATGAAACATCAACTTGAAATATATTAAAAAAACATATTCTAATATTATTAAATAAATACTTATCAAATGACAACTATTGATTTTTTAATGATCTCTAATGGTTTTAATATTCTAATGTTAAAAAAAAATATTTTAATATTTTTTCAAGTAAAAGAATACATTTTTTTCCTTCATTAATAATTTGTTTTTTTCCCTCCATTAACTAAAACCACTATTTTTACGTTACAGTGCTCCACATGAATATGTTCCCTGGCATGTATATTTAATTTTTGAGTTTGTTAAAGAAAATGTTGGAATGGAAAAGGAAAAAAAAAAAAAAAAAGGGGAAAAATCAGAACGTCCACATTCGGGGTACTGAAAAAGGTATAAAAAAAGAATCAGCCTTCCGGGTTCCAGAACATGCCGGGCCGGGCCGGGCCAGTAAGATAACTAGAAGACGCATTATTAACGTTAAAAAAGAAAACGATGATGACATGTAGCAACATGGACCCGCAGGAACCTTAGATTTAACCCACGAATCAGAATTTAAAAAACCTGGCAAAGTCTTGGTTCATGTAATGAATCTTATGGGCCCCGCATGGAGAAATTAGTGCACAGTGCACACTTTTTCACGCTCCAGCAAGAAGCGTGTTAGACAACAATTAGGATCCAGTTACTCTCACTTTTCTAGCGAGCAAACAAGTGAGGGAAGGGCAACCCTAAAAAGAAAGAGAAACGAATCTAAAAAAAAAAAACAGAGAGAGAGAGAGAGACAGATTTTAGTCAAACTTTTGTTCTCTTTTCTTTAAGATGTCATTGTAGTGAGCTGAATGTGAAAAATAGATTCCACTTGGTTAAAGAAAGAAAAAAAAGCTCTTATAAATGTCTATTTTTCCTCTAAAAAGACTCATTGAACGGTATGGTTGATATTTGATAGTTTTTTTTGGTTACATGAACATAAAAAACACTAAACAATTAAAAGTAACTTTAATTAAAGCTTAGACATTCAAAAAAAAAAAAAAGCTTAGAACCAGTACTTTAATCCTTTCTTAAGAAAAAGGTTTGGGCATGTTTGACGCACTTTCCAACACGTGAAGGGCATCAATGTCCTTTTGATGACTTGTGCGACGCCTCACGCTCTACAAAAAATATTTTTTTATCGTATCGTTAAAAGTTTCTCTTTATTTTTTTTTTGGTGTTGCGATGCATATAGTCAATAGTTATCCAGTTTATCATCGGTGGACCTTCTGTTTCTCTCTCTTTCTCTTTTCTCCTTTTAAAATTATAGATCGATCATCTTTATTGTTGGTACCTCAACTTCAATTCCTAATTTTTTTTATATAATTTTTATTATTAGCCCTTTTATAGAAACTTTATATATTTTCAATTTCATCATTTAATCCTAATTTTTCATATATTATATTTTCTAATTTGATCCTTATTCTTTTGATTATTATTTTTAGGCCTTTCATTAAATTGATTTTTCTTTTTAATTTCACCCTTCAATCAAAAATTTATTTTTAATTTCAATTTCGATCCTCATTTTTTAATTGTTTTTTTGGTCCTTTTGTTAAATTAACTTTTCTTTTCTATTTCACCCTTCAATCAAAAATAAAATTTATTATGTGTTTTAATTTTGACTTTCATTCTCTTAATTGTTATTTTTTAAAATTTTGGATCCTTTTGTGTAATTAATATACTTTTTTCCAATTTAATCCTTCAACATTTATTTCTAGAATTTGAGCATCATGGGTTTTTTAGATAGGGTGCTTCTAGTCTAATGCTCTCGGTCACATGTTAAAAAAGTTAACATGGATTGATTTTATTTTTTATTTTTTTAACTTATTTTCTTTTAGCTTAATGGTTTTTTACTCTTTTTTTTGTACCAAGTTATCTCGATCTCTTAACCTTGGCCGGAGGTTTAGCAAATTAACCTGAGTTAACTCACCCCTCATTCCTCGAGTTACAAGTTTACCATGCTAACTCAGATCGACTTGAGCTGATATTTGTTTTTTTTTTTACCCAATTTTATCATTTTGTATTTAATAGGCTGAGAATCGAGCTAGATAATTTGTTCTCTTTTAAAAAATATTTTTTTTTCTCGGGTTATCTTTATTGTTTTTTAAATTTGATCCATTTGTTGTCATTACCTATTTTTTATCATCTAATTAAAATAAAATCAACTTATTCAATTCAATTCAATTAATAATTCAAGTCATAGATTTTTTCTCTTCTATAAAACATGTTTGAATATCATTTTTAACCAAAACAAAAAAGAACTTATAGCACAACATGGCTGCACGACTAGTTTTTGCATTATTTATTTTATTTGAATTAAAGGATACTTGGGTCAAAAGTTTTCCATCCCATTCAGCCTATATCCTCATAATTAAACTCTAAGCACAGAACTAGTTTCTAGAAACTCTTATATCAACTCTGTGACATGAAAATGAAACAACATAAATCAAACTAATTCGAGATTGCTATAATGTCAATATCCATATTCATAGATATTTATCACACCGTTGAATTTGAATTTAATTTTTTTTTTTTTACTATTTCTTGATCTCAAATCCAATTGTCTTATGGATCACAACATTCTAACCTTCTTTCATAATGTACTCAGTTACTCACCAAGTTAGGGCGACTTCAGGTGTAGACGGGAGGAGCAGAGTTAGGTACAATGTCACTTTTTAGCTAGCTCATGGAATGGAAATAGCTGCAGTGCCATTATTCTAGGACGAGCAATTTTATCTTTCATAAAATTTTGTGCGCAGGTACTGTTTCTCGATGTCAAAATTCACTTTGACACGTTTGTTAGCTAAGATATCAACCTTTAGTTTGCGCGTGGATGCCTTGAGAACATTACAAGTTTGCCGAAAACAAAGGGAAGAAAGCAGAGAGGGCAAGGAGGTTGGCAAAAAGTGGAGCATTGATACGGACATCATACCACTGTTGCCTAAACACTGTCCCCTTACCCTCTTACCATGCTTTCCCTTCTTTCATCCCTTGTCTTGACTTTGCCTCTCTAGCTATAAACTATTTAGCTCTCCTTGATGGCAAGAAACCCAGATCTCTTCTACCCTCAAAAGTCTCTCTCTCTCTCTCTCCCTTGATTTATTTCCTTGTTCTTGCTTGTGGGTTTGCTTTTTTTATTATTATTATTAGAAACTCTGGTTTTGTTGTTGGATGATACGCACACACATATATAAAAACTAGACTTGCACTCTGTAGCCAAGCGAGACAAAGCTGATGGAACTTCAACTTGGTCTCGGTCTTCCAAGTGAAAAAACAATGAAGGGTTTGGACCTAAACAGCTATGTTTCGGAGCCTAAAGAGTTGCTGGGCTCGGGCCAACTTCACCTGGGTTCATATTCGTGGTTTTCTACAAATGATAATGACAAGAAACGGAGTTTTATTGATGCCTCTGAAGAGAGCTCGAGAAATGAAGACGTGCCTCGAACGCTGCCTCTCTTGGTTTGGAATAACCAACCAAACGAGGAAGATGATCCGCCTAAAGATCTTGATAACCACTGCAACTACTCTTTTTCCTCCAACAAGTACATACCCTCTCTCTCTCTCTCTCGTGCAAATTATATAGTTAGTCTTTTCTTTATTCTTCTTCTTCTTCTTCTTCTTCTTTCTTTTGAGTGGGTGGTGCAATATTGAAAATTTGGTATGTTTCTTTCCCTTGGTTGTGAAGAAGTGATGGAGAAAGTGATGGAATAGTGGGGTGGCCACCAATAAAGTTCAAGAGGAAGAAGCTTAGTCGTCAAAACAGTAGAGTGCTAGAGGTTAATCGGGCAGTGGACAATGGTTGTGAAGATTGCCAAGCTAGATCATCAAACTCCATGTACATTAAGGTCAAGATGGAGGGAATAGGAATAGCAAGGAAAATTGATGTTAGCCTCTACCGTTGCTTTCCAACACTTAAACATACGTTGCTTGACATGTTTGGGATCTGTAAGTAGCTTCATCACCACATTAATATTTTTCCTTTTTAACTAGACCTTCCTTGAAAGTGACAAGTTCCTAATTTTGCTGTGTAATTTGTGACAGGCCAGGAAAATTCAAGCTACTACAGACTGACTTACCAGGATAGAGAAGGTGACTGGCTACTAGCTGAAGATGTACCTTGGAGGTAATGCTCATAAATTCAAGAAATTAGCAAAACCTTCCTTTCGGGGTTTGAAATGACATGCAAATTCATGGTGTGCTGATTTGTTTCTTATGGGACATTTTAATTTTGCAGGAACTTTCTTGGGTCAGTCCAACGACTAAAACTGATGAGGAGCAGCAATTGATTAGCTGTTTTTCTAACTTTGGTTTAATATGTATATATATATATATATACACACACCCAGATACGGGGGCCGTTCGATTTGAATCTTGAATCAATTGACTGTATATGTAATATGTACTTAATTAGTAGTAAAGAAGAACCTAATTAACTGTATGACCTTTTGGATTAGCTTTGATTAGAATAGAAGAAACATATAGTATTGAGTTTCTTTTGTTCTTGGTGGGACTATCTGTTCTTTTTGCATCTATTACTTTCACCTTTATTCCTTGATACTGCCAGCTAGAATTTCTTGACACAAAATGGTATGCTTTTGTGGTAAACAACATGGACAGCTAAAGATCTTACTACTAAAGCCTGACACAACTAAAGTCATATTCCTTGTGTTTTTGTGTTAGTGCTTCCATGGGTAATTGCTTTTCTTTTTTCATTCTTTTTTGACTTGTCTTTGAGTTTGATCTCTCAAATTCGAAAAGTTTTCTAAATTTGATTGATAGTTGAATTGCATTAGTTTTCTCTTGTAAGATAGACTATTTGGTGGGCTCGAATTAATTGATTTGATTAAAAGTAGCTATTCTGTTTAAATTTGCAATTAACTTTTTATTAAATTACATTTAACTAAATCATATTGTGTATGGAATTTTTTTATGAATATGAGATAACTTCTAAACAATTGGTCTCTATTTCTTTTTCATATCAAACCAAACTAAATTATCAAAATAATGGGACTTGATGAATCAAGATGCATCAATTTGGTTCAATATATAGTTAACCAAAAAAAAAATTGATTCTAAGTTTCTATTGAAACTGAATATCACTTAGTTTATCCATATTACTGTGTTGCATGTAGATATCACATCAAAATTAGTGATGTAAGGATGAAGCTCTCTCCATCTAATCTCGAGAATGTCTAGCTCGTTGCTAAAGATGATGGCATCAAATACACGACGAGGTTCGGAGCGTAGGGACCAACCATGTAGGAGGCAAAGATGTTCCATTGAAACATTCTCTGCAAAATAGTGAGGTACATGCTTAAAGGGAGAAGGGGGATTGTCCCAAGTGGATGGAAAAGGTAGGAGATATGCTGGGCATGTATGAGGATTCCAATCACACAAATCGGCACAAGTATCAGCAGCATGAAGAGAACCTTAAAGGGTGCTCTTCATGGAGGCTAAGCGGAGATGTCTAGGGGCCATGATTTGGTGTGTCGAAAGATCTAAGGGTGCAGTCACATGCATGGTCTCGGTTCTGTAAGCCCCAAAGTCATGCTTCTTCCACCAATTATCACCCGCACAATATTTGGGTACGTAGTCATGTACGAGAGGGCAGATAGAAAATTGTAGCTGCCATGTAGACTAATGATTCGAATAAATATGAGTTAAACTGTTAAATTTATCAATCAAAATATAAGATTTTAATAATTTTATATAAAATATAATTCTTAATTAATTCAATATTAAAAAATAAAATTACAAAAAATTAATTAAAAAAATTGACATGAGTTAACTTGTCAAACACGTTACTCAAGTTATAAGATCGAGATAAATTTATAAAATTTAAACAAAAAAAATGACTTAAGTCAATCCGGATTAATCTATCAAGTCCGAAACCAAGGTGTAATGAGACTGTGGTAATCCCATATAAAACAAATCAAAACAAATAATGAAATCTAATATAAAACAAATCAAAATAAATAATGAAATCTAATTTTCAAAAAACTCATTATCAAAGGTTAAAATTGATTAAAAAATCAATCTAAAAACATGACATATTAAAATGACATGAGTCTACTGGGGTTAACCCGTAAAATATGTGATATCCCGAGTCATAAGTCAGGATAATCTTATAGACAACAAATCAAAATAAATCATGAAACTTAATTCCTAATCAACCTAATATTAAAGGATAAAATTGAAAAAAAAATATAAATTAAAGGAAAAAAAACTTAAGTCAACTGAGTTAACCCACCAAACTCGTGACACGGGTTATAAAACCGATCTAACCATTATAAAGCAAACCAAGATAAATTATAAAATTTAATCTCCAATGAATCAAATGTATTCAAGTATAAAATTAGAAAAAAAAACAAATACAAAAAAAAAACTAAAAACTAAATTAACACACATAGCTCCTAATTTATTTAATTACATGTATGTATGAGTTTCTTAATTTACACTAAATAAAATTTTATGTAAAAAATATATCAAAAATATAATTTATTTAATATAAAAAAATATCTAGTCAAATAGCTAGTACATATTAAAAGATGTATATATTATATTAAAATTTAAAAAATATAAATACTTTATATGTATATACTTCAAATTGAATTTGGATACAAATTTAAATCAAATTTAATAAATATTTATACTATATCCATTGTAAAATAACTATTAAAAAAAAACTATTCATTCCTATTAAATTTAATTTGTCATCCCTATTAAATACTGTAGGGACTAGAAAGAAAAAATGCCACGTCACTGCCTCTCATTTCTTCGCTGCATCCCGCCACCCAAAAACTTCACCACTTCCTTTACTAATAACATGCCACGTGACCATATAATATACTTTTGAGCTGTACTTGCCAACAATTTCATGTATTCAACCCGTAGGCAATCACTCCCCCGTCTTCTTCTTTCTCTCCACCATAAAATAAAAATATTTTTATTTCTTCTCTCTATCTCTGCCTCTCTGTTTAGCTAAAAACGGTGCCACATTACAACGGGAATTTTTCAGCAAATCTATTCATTTAATTAATGAATCTCCAGCTCCTCCTGAACTTGGTTTAATTAAGGTAATTATGTTTAATTGTAATTTCTTTTCCTTATTTGCTTCAACTTGGTTTCTTGTTTTTTTATTTTGAATGTCATTAAAGAAATGGGATTTGGATATTCTCAGATTTAAGTATGATAATGGTCAATTCTTTAATATTTTATTTTGCATGTTATTAAATATATAGTAATTTACTGTAGAAAATATGAAATTGTTGTTGTTGTTATTATTAGTATTATAATCTGAAAATCATTGTTGTCAATTGGGTTTAACCCTCTTAATTTGTGGTTCTTTCCAAGTGGTGTGTTGCTTGCTTCTTCTTTTTTTTATGGTAAATTATTGCTTCTTTAATGTTACAATGATTTCCCTTTTCTTTTGTTTGTAGAGGAGAATGAAGATGATGCGTGCTTATCTTGAATTGTTAGATACATTGTGGTTGCTATTTACGTTTGCAAAGGGTTTGTAAGAAAAAATAGCTTTGATTTGTTGAAAACTGATTGTCTGTCATAATGGATTGTTATAAACAGATTGTTTATTACAAAGATAGTCATAAATTCTGGTGTGAAATCTAAGCTGATTGGCTAGCTGTTATAAGGTTTGCTTTGCCAACTCTACTTTCTTATGTCACTTCTTGTTACTCCTTGGAGCCTATTGGTGTAATATCTATGATGCTTTTGACAAGTTTATTTATGTGGGTTCTCGGAGAGGTGGGGTATTGATTGTTCGATTGATTTAAGCAAGTTGTGTCTTCCACACAATGTAATTCTTAGTGTAAGCTTGACAGTAAAGGTTGAGAGATAAGAACATGAGATACCATATTGGATTTAAAGGAAGAGAATATTTGGGCTGAAAAATACTAGATTCTAGTTATCTGGATAACCTTGTCATATGTCTTCTCCCCCCCCCCCCCCCCCCCCCCCCACCCTCCCTCCCTCTCTCTCTATATATATGTGTGTGTGGGTGTGTGTGCACGCGCCCACGCGCATGCAACTTTGAATGCCAAGCAGCTAACTCTATCCGCTTAAAGTTCAAAATTCAACAGAGTTACGACTCAAAGATTTGAAAAGAGTTCATAGTATTAGGAAAACTACTCAAACTAGCATCAATAGAAAAATATTGACATTGTATGCTTTGGAACTGCTTGGAAGCTTTAGAGTAACGGATGTGAAACTGATAGGTGATTGCATGATTAATTTTGACAATTGTGATTTTATTGTTAAAGAAGAAATAGAAAAGGTGATGGACTGTGCATATTAAATTGTAAGTTAGTGCTTCAATTTTGCTTTGCTTCATTTGTTTCATTTCTTTTCTTTGTAGCCTTAGTGTGATGGTTTCATTTAGAGTTCAGGAGAGGGAGAAGTTGGTTACAAGAGATTTAAGAATTGGGTTCTAAATTGATTATTGCTGTTGCTGCTTGTTTACTTGAAAATTTTCTGAGAAGGGTTTTTCCTACTGGTTTGTTTGCTTGCTTAACTGCACCAAGTTTAAGGAGAAAAACCTTTCCTGACTTCCATTTTCCAAATTTCAGAATGCGCTTAACCTCTGCTTCATGTTTCTTTCTTTGTCAATTTTATTCATGCCAGTTTCTTTTGTTTTACAGCTTGTTGCAATTTGTGCAGAATGGTGAAATAATATCCATGTAGCCGATCCCAACTAGTTTGGGCTTGAGTCTTGGTTGTTGTTGTTGTCCAGCTTGTTTTATTTCAATAACTGTTCCTCTGAGCACAGAAAACTAAAAATAGGTCTGCTGCATTGTCTAGTTCAAAGAACTTTTAAGGCAATGATGATGCTATTGCTGTGCAACTCAATTCAAGATTTTGTTGCTATTAAGTTTCAGTAATTCAATATTGGCAGTTGTGGTGGCAATCCATGATGCTTGACTCCAACATTGCATGTTTATAATAACTTGATCATTAACTGCATTCTGTTAGACTTCAAGGCTGATCCACTTCATGTTAGACTTTAATAAGCCATGGTTGGGTGTATAATATCAGGATTGGGAATGTCAATTTGTTGCATACTGGATTTTTTTGTTTTTGTTTTTTTTGCACTTTCAAGCTAGGAAATATGATGCTTTTGAACTAAAAAACCCTTAAGAGAAATTTTCCTGATGCTGCTTGTGAGCTTCTTTTATTTATCTTTTTTTGTGCATTTTTATTCAATAACTTTGTTTAGCGAACAAGTCATTAAACAATTTTCTAACTGCCGTTAGTCTCATGCATGACTACCCAAATATTGTGTAGGTGATTGATGGTGGAAGAAGCATGACTTTGGGGCTTACAGAACCGAGACCATGCATGTGACTGCACCTTTAGATCTTTCTACTCCAAATCATGGCCCCTAGACATCCCCGTTTAGCCTCCAGAAGAGTACCCTTTAAGGTTCTCTTCATACTGCTGATATTTGTGCCGATTTGTGTGATTGGAATCCTCATACATGCCCAGCATATCTCCTACCTTTTCCGCCCACTTTGGGACAATCCCCCTTCTCCCTTTAAGCATGTACCTCACTATTATGCAGAGAATGTTTCAATGGAACATCTTTGCCTCCTACATGGTTGGTCCCTACGGTCCGAACCTCGTCGTGTATTTGATGCCATCATCTTTAGCAATGAGCTAGACATTCTCGAGATTAGATGGAGAGAGCTTCATCCTTACATCACTAAATTTGTAATCCTTGAGTCAAACACCACTTTCACCGGCATCCCCAAGCCTCTCTTCTTTGACTCGAACCGGTTTAGGTTTGCCTTTGCCAAGGAGAAGATTGTCCATGGTGTATTTTCAGGCCGAATTGCTACCCGTGGAACATATGAAAGCCCTTTTGGACTCGAGTTTGAGCAGCGGAGAGCTATGAACGGATTGCTCCGCGGTTCAGGAATTTCCAACGGTGACTTGATAATTATGTCTGACGCTGATGAGATTCCAAGCCCCCACACTGTGAAACTACTGCAGTGGTGTGAAGAAATTCCACATGCCATACACCTCGAGCTGAAGCACTACATGTACTCATTTGAGTTCCCTGTAGATTACAGTAGTTGGCGGGCCACAATCCAGATTTTTGGTCCTCAGACCGGATATCGGCATTCACGCCAAACTGACCTTATTCTTTCTGATTCTGGGTGGCATTGTAGTTTTTGCTTCCGTCGACTTCAGGAATTTGTGTTTAAGATGACTGCTTATAGCCATGCAGATAGAGTTAGGAGGAAGGGTTTTTTGAACTACTCTAGAATTCAGAAACTCATTTGCAGGGGAGATGATCTCTTTGATATGCTACCTGAGGAGTACACGTTTCGGGAGCTGATTAAGAAGATGGGACCAATACCTCATTCGGCTTCTGCGGTTCATCTTCCAGCTTATTTGATAGAGAATGCGGATAAGCTGAGGTTTCTTCTCCCCGGGGGTTGTTTACGAACAAACGAATGAAGGGTTCGGCAAAGCCCAAATCAAGTGAGTAAAATGTGTTGATGCAGTACCTTTTCTTTGTTTAGGACTCCAATGCCTAGTTTTGTAAAGGGATGTCTAGTTGCAAACAAGGAAGAAAATTGATCGTTAAAAAAATGATATTTGCTGCTTCATTAAATTTGTACTAGCTGGTATTAGTGTTCCTCCTTTTTCTAAGAAGTCTCGGCGTCGGAGCTGGCTCTCTGATTTTTTGT
This sequence comes from Populus simonii, assembly GCA_007827005.2. Lineage (NCBI taxonomy): Eukaryota > Viridiplantae > Streptophyta > Magnoliopsida > Malpighiales > Salicaceae > Populus > Populus simonii. Next base: position 5,459,841 of record CM017469.2, read on the forward strand.
GTATCTTTTTTTTTTAATAACCAAATCATGTATCAAGATGCTATTGGACCGTCAAATTATTTAAAGTAATTTTTACACATTTTAATTTTAAATTTATAATAGATAAAAAGTCGGGTAAAGAGATTTTATGCTTAACTTGTTGAGCTAGTTTTAATAACAATATCAAATAGATTTTATAGCCTTTTCACATTAAAAAAAATTTAATCCGATCTTCATGCCAGTAAATTAGTATTAAACTAAATTACCATAAATTTTAAAAGTTTACAATGTTTTTCGCAAACTCTGGTGAAAGCTTCTTCAAGGATTAGTTATTGATCATAAAAGTCGAGATCATTTTTCACCATTTTATTTGCCTTTCTAAAACATTAATCATGGGAAGCTACAAAATGCTCTACGGCTTCACCTACAAGTTTTTCAACACATAATAAAAAACATTAAGGAAAAAAAACAGAACATTCTTAGAAAACATTAAGGAATCTGACATTCAAAACAAGAATACAAGACAGCATCTAAAACTGTTCTAGGTGAGCATATCAAGCTTTCTAAGCAGGAACTTGTCGCCAAGTAGAGTCATGAGCTCATCCGGCAAGGACCAAATTGGCAGATTGATAAAGAACTCCTTATATAATGTTGAAAACTAAATTCCAATTCATAACATCAAAATAAAAATATTGGGCAAGTCAGTTGGATCAAGAAATGAAAATCTGGAAGAATTGCAAGCGAATGCTTGGAGTTTAGATTTGGTTGTTGCCCAACAAATCATACTAGTATTCGTAAAATTTAGTTTATAAGCTTTGTTTATCTCATGGTAAACATGCAATTAAAACAAAATATCACGTAAAACATAAATCCAAACTTGTTTGTCACTTACTGCAAACGAATATATATAATCAACCTCTCACGATTCTAAAAACAACATTTAAAAAGATGACCTCCTTTAAGTTTACCAATCAAATGAATTGAGTGTTTGAGTGTTTGGAACGCGTTCCTAAAAATTTTGATTTTTTTTTTGTTTAAAATAATTTTTTTTATGTTTTCAGATTGTTTTGATGTACTGATGTCAAAAATAATTTTTTAAAAATAAAAAAACTTTATTTTGATGCATTTCTAAGTGAAAAGCACTTTGAACTATCATCGCTATCACAATCTCAAACAGGACTATACTAACCACTCTTTCAAAAAAATCTATAATCTAAGCTCGCTCTAGAATAGAGTGAAAGAACAACAAAGTGCTAAGATAAACCAAAAGCAAAACAAGCTAAAAACAGTGGAGAGGAAGACTAGAGATGTTCTACAAAAGTGTTCATAACACTTCTCTTTATCCCTTTATTTATACTGATTTTTAGAAATTTAGTAATTACTATAATTAATTAATGTCATTTTACCTTAATTATTTATTATAATAAGGAGTAAAAACCTACGATCTTTAACTTTAAAAACCAAATGTTTTCTTCTTTAAAAAAACTATTTCAAGAAAAAATTTTTGACTATTCAAACATTCATGGTTAAATATTAATAAACAAATCGATAAAAACTTATTTTTATAAATTAAAAAAATTATTTTATAATAAATTTAAATTCATACTCCAAAATAACCCGGAAAAAAACAAACCCGAGACTCTCAAGAGCCAAACCCAAACCCAAGGGCATGCATTTAAGTTAAAACTTACCACTAAATAAATTATAAGACATGTTTTTAAATTTTTTATATGCAACATAGGGTTTTCGAAATCGTTCATATTTATTTTAACTATATTAATATTTATATAAAAAAAACTATAAAAATATTATATATAATACACACACATAAAAAAAAAAAAAAACTAATTGCAGAAATGGACTCACCGTAAAGCTGGGAACAGCTCCATTATGGTGCAAAACAGCAGATTTTTTTATGCGAAAAAAAACGCGGTGGGTTATTGTTTGTAATGCAATTACGTTATGAAAATGAGAGGAAATGAGGTGGGGAAGATCGCTTTCTTGGGTGCCCAATAATTGAGAGCCTGCATGAGTGCTTCTTTAAAACGTGTGCGCTTTATCTTAAATGTGTGTTTCACATTTTCATAGCCTATCACTTAAAAAATATTACAGTTCCTGATAACATGCAAGTCTCAATTTTACAAGGTTGATCTACAAATAAAGAGGTTTGCTCGTAATTGTTAACATAGTATTTAGAAGAATTTTTTAAAATATAAAAAACCAATAAGAAATATGTTCTTAAAATCATTCACCGAAAAAAATTATTGTTGCTTTTGTTCATAATTTGGGGACAGATTAGGGTTTGAAAAGAGACGGGTTAGAACTTTTTTTAAGAAAAAAGAGTGAAGTGGAAAGTTTTAGTGAGCCATTAAAATTCCAAAAGAAAAGGAAGATTCTTATTAGTTTTTTAGTATTTTATATTTCCATGTAAGTATTCTTTTAGGAAAAACTCTGCATATATCTCTCTCATCATGCAAATGTGATGGTGAATGGGATGCCTGTTGTCATGCACACAAAGTGCTCGACGAAAGTTCTCAGTGAGCTTCCTCTATTTGAGCAGCGTGTTTGGGGTTAAGGATTCAATTGTCAGGCCTGTTATTAGCGGGAATTGAAATAAAAAAATCCAAAATGAAACAAAATCCGTATATTTATAATGAAACCATTCTCCATGCTACTACACTGAACCAGATTTTTGCTTCTCCTACTATCTCATCATAAAGCTTTAACTCAAAGTCTTAGACATAAATCTGGCCTCTCTTCCTACTTTTACTACCATTTCATTTCCTTAATCACGTTTATAAGAAAGAAAAAAAGATTGCTCTTCCAAAGTCCTGTTTTCAAACCAAATCCTCATTCAAAGCAATGATGCTAATAATAATACTTAAAAGGGAGAAATTACAGCCGAGCAGCAGGCTGCTTTATGTAATGAAATAATTTTTCAGCAAGTAAGAAAAAAGTGGCGTGGATGAAAGATCCTGAATGGCGACAAAAGTGCCTTTGTTTAAGGAACAAAGATTTGAAAGTGTCTTACTCTTAGTTTGGTTGGGAAGAACTCCTTAAACATGCACTGTGCCCAGCTGGGGATCTAGATATGTACAGAAATTTTAGTACGTAAGCGGGTGCTCAAGTGCTCACAAAGGTTTGGTACCTCTGCTCCCCTCTCTCTCTCTCAATAATGGAGCATATGCACAAGGAAGCTAATGAATCATCATGCAGAAATAAAGGTCATATTCTTTTTTTCTACAAGGGATTGCGAAATTTCTCTGAAAACTTGCCGGTGTATTTATTAGCTTTTATTATTTGGAGAGCATTATTTTGTGGAATGCAAGTGTGCACAGAAAGTTGTGGAAAAACCTGACAGGTCCCATGTAGTCAGGAAAATGAAGTTTCTTTTAAAGTCTTACATCGCCACTTGTCAACTGGTATTAGAAATTAATTTGTTGATGTGGATAATTAGCGGTCATGATTTAATGGGGCATTATTTCGATGTCTCAACTCTCAACCACACTTGGAAACATTCTTTTTATGGCATCCCCGGACACAAACAAACTTGAGTATTGTTGTCCTTATGATATTGTGAGAAAGTACTGTATTAAATTAAAAAAAAAAAAAAGAGGGATAAGTGTTTTATTATATATCCATACTCATTCCAACGTGGATTATATCATTGTACGAATGATTTTATCTTTCTTGAATGGTTACCGGGTATAATACAATTTTTTTATTAGAATATATTAATCATTGTCAGGTTGAAATTATCAGGTTGATGAGAGATAACTCAATCTTTTTTAAATATTTAAAACATAATTAAATAATTAAATTATCTTTAAAAACAAAATTTAATTAAATAGAGAGCATGAACTTTTTTATATTTTTAACCTAGTTTTTTTAGTGAAGTCTGATTGATGAACAATTTAATATTTTAATAAATATAAAATATAATTTTAAAACTAAAACTGGTTGGCACATTCAACACATGCACCAACACCTGGGATATACCAACGGGTGGCGTGTAAGGCGTCTCTTAAAAGTCAAATGTTTCCTTAATTTTAAGAGCGGCGCATCGAGCTCCTCCATATAGTGCGGCCGAAGATTATTATTTTTTTCAATTTCATCACTCCATATTTGGATGATTGGATATTTTTCGTGTTTTTTTTTTATGTGGTAATCCGATCTCATGACTTGAGTCACGAGTTTTAAAGATTAACCTGATTTGATTTTTTGATCTTTTGTTTTAGGTTATTTAGAACAAAAACAAAAAAGCAATTTCATCTTAATTTTGAAATTAGGTTATTGGACCTTGAGCTTCATGATTGTTTTTGTTTTTGTTTTTCTTTCTATAGGGTTATTTCAATCTCATATCACGGGCCGCGGGCTAGTCGAGTTAACCTAGGTTGACTCAGTTTTTTTTAATTGATTTTTTTTCAGTTTCACATTCCATCATTTAGTTTGCTTGAGAGTTGACCTATATTGTTCTATTCAATTTCTTTTACAAGGGTTTATCACGGTCTCACGACTAGGTCATGAATTTGGAATGATGACTCGAGTCGGGTTTTTTTTATCTTTTTTTAAAATTAATTTTTTTCAACTTGTCCTTTAGAGTTTGATTTGTTGGTAAATGAGCTTTCAATTTATTTTTTATTATTCTCTTTATGAGGTTATGTTGTTCTCATTCAAAATTTTCTTTATTATCAAATAAAGATTGATGAGGTTTTTTAAGAATATTTAAATGGTATCTTTTTATAACATTGACAAGTGTTTATTTTTTTTATTAGTCATTGTCGTTTTTATTTGGGTTTTTTTATTGTCGTTGGTTTTTTTATATATAATTATATTATTAAATTAACCAAAATTATTGAACCCATTTGAATCAATGACCCAGGTCCTAGATTTTTCTTTATCCTTTAAAACGTTATCATCGAATGAGCATCATTTTTTTATGTTTGGAAAATTTTGACATGGCATGCAGTGTAAATCGGGCCACCGGTCTATTAAAAAAATTAAAAAGATCAATATTCTACCGTGAATTGTGGGACAATTATAGATTATAACAATGTTTTTATTATTTTTTAATATTTTTGTCTTTTTTATCATTTTTTTCCAATTAAGAAGGATAGAGTAATGATTTTGCTTGAAGAACCACTAAGGAGAACAGTTTTACATGGATCAAAATAATTTAATTAGCTAGCTGGCATAGAGGAATCTCCCTCTATATATAACTAGGTGCTGTAATAGATCAAGGTGGTAATTGGTATGGTTGATTTGCTAAGTGAACTATATTTATATTAAAAAATTATCCATCTAGTGTATATGTTTGCTTGGAACAATAATTAATGTCATCTTAACGATTAAAGGTGATTAATTTTCCCATCATCCAAGTTTTGTGAGCATAACATGGTCCAGGAACCATGCATGAAGGACACGGCAATCAAGACGGATGAGAGATTGTATTGTGCTTGGTGATTTCAAGTTATCCATGAAAGAGAGTACTCGATTCTATCTTCTTATCCTAAAAAAGAAGAAAAAACTTGTTTATCAATAAAATATATTAGAGGTAGTTCTCCGTTTAATCGGATTTTAACACGAAACAAAACATTTGCAAGTCTGAAAATCGACTTACAATGGAAAAATGGTCCACAAAAGATAAATTCCCACTACCCAGAGAAAAATATCGAGACAATTACGTACACAGAAAGTTAGGGTTTGAACTTTGAAAAAGAGAAGAAAAAAGAGAGACGCTAGAAAGGTATGCTTCAAGAATAAACTTTTGAAATCCATATAATAAATTACAGAATAAAGATAATTTGATAAGAGTAGGAGACAGTAGTGGGCACTCGGCTATCTGTCCCACGAAATGCATTGACAAATGCAACGAAACCTTTTTCTTTTTCTTTTTCACACCAAATGAAACTTCATGGAAAGTGACATTTACCTAGGAAACAATTTTCTTGTGGACACTAATTAAAGGGTAGAGAGTTGGCCGTACCTTGCATCATAAACTTATACGTTCAATGCCTTCCCTGTACAAATCTTGATATACAACATCAAAGTATAAAAATCTTGTTATGCAGTTTTAGAATGTAATTTAACTGGTTAGATTTTAAATTTGTTTTCTAGATTTTACCAGTTCGAGTCTCATAAACATCAGGACCAATAAATCCTTACATGATCGTTAACTTTAGGGCCCGTGAAATTAATCGAGGTCTGCACAAGCTGACTCAAACACCCAAATTAATAAAAAAAAATCTTGATACACAGCAATGAAGTAAAGCATGGGATTATGTGTTTGTTTTTGTGTTCAAAAGGTATTTTTGATTTTTTTTTATTCTAAAATAATTTTTTTATAATTTTGAATCATTTAATTAATGAGATAGTGTTAAAAATAATTTTTTTAAAATAAAATAATATTATTTTAATATATTTTTAAATAAAATATATTTTAAATAATAACTATTATCACAAAAAAAGTTTCTTCTTTGTTAAACAGCTAGGAAGGTCTTGTTCAGGTTTGTCCTCCTTTTATGCACTAAAAATTTAGAGCAAAAGCCCCCTTCGTTAGAAATTTAGGAATGCTAACCTCACCAGAGCAATCTTTTCAAAAGAATCTTATATATTCAATAAGATTTGTGTCATGTGACTTTTTTAGAATTTTTTTTTTTTCTAAAGGAGGGCAGCCCACTAGGAGTTACATCCTACATGATTGATTTTAAGTTGTTCTTTAATTTTTTACTTAAAAAAATCATAAATATATCTGGTTTAAAATAAATTTTGACGAAAATACTGTTACTAAATTGAGTAAAAGAATAATTAATCAGGAACCAAGATTTTTAACTCCTGGAAGCTAACTTTCTCAAAAAAAGTTATGTTTAATCTTTATATATATATATAAAGAAATTTAAAAAAATAATTTAATATTTTTTAAAATAAAAAACAAGGAAAAAAAACACAATCTTATAAAAGTCCCAATAATTAATTGTCAGCTGACTACATCTTCGATGACTGGTATTTCTATAACATGACATGAAAATATTGTCAAATAATACCATGATACGACGATCCATAAAAGAAAATTGGAAAGCCTTCGATCGATTCAAATTTCAAAGATGGGTTGTAATGTCATGTTCTAAAGGCTGGCACTGGAAATCAAGAACCCATCTCCTCATTCAAATTTTCAACGCAAGGTTCTTTGCGTTGAAAACTTGACAACCTCCACAATAACTTGTTGCCACGGCCGCCTCAAAGCATGTTAGAATTTGAATAAAAATCCTAATTTATAATTCCACATGCTCGTACAATATTCATTGAATTTCGCCTGTAATTTGCAAATGAATCGAATTTTTTTATTATTATTGGACTCTCGGATGGGATAGGGCTATCACGACATGGGATGATGAGTACTACTTCATTGTAGTCCAGTGGCTAGGTTCAAACCGGTTCAGCTCGGTTTTTTTCGGTTTGACTCGGTTTTTTCCAGTTTCAGGTTTATAAAACCGAACTAAACCGATCTGTTTTTTCAAAATTTTAATCGATTTTTTTTCACGATTCGGTTTTTTTAGTTATTTTTTTTAGTTTTCTCGGTTTAATCGGTTTTTCATTTTTTTTATCTACCTCTAATAAGGAATCATATTTATAATGATCTCGAATTGATTCATTAACATTCTTAAAAATCATATTTATTAATCAATTAAATTAAATACTAAATTCCAAGTTGAAATTTAATGACTAGTATTTTTTTCTCTCGTGCCTTTACATAGAAATTTGAACACTATATTAAAACATGTGAAGAAAACAGTCTAGGGTTCAACCTTTTTCCACGACCATAAAAGGAACTAAAATTATTTGTCGTGGTAAATAAAGAAAGGTAGGAGAAAGAAAATTTGATTTCAAAGCTCACATGATGAGACAATGACTTCACATCTTAATTAATTTGCTCAATACTAGAGGCTACCAAGATGGCCACACCATAACTACAAAGGGAGCGTCTGCATGTGACAACAACCCATCTCTCTCTCTTTTCTTTCTTGATAAATACAAAACGACCTGATTAGAACCGTTTAAATTGTCCTGCGTCACCCAGAATTGACGTGTGGTTGTTTTTTCTTTTTCTCCCTTGTTGAAAACGATAGCAATGCTTTAAAAAAAAACCACATATCGTGATATCTGCGATAAACTTCAGTTTATCGTAAAATGACTTATCTTTCACGACACATTCACTTTATCCATTTATTTGACGTCTTTCACAGGTGTATAAATAAGCCCATAATTATTATTAAAAATAATAAAAAGAGTATTATTTGGTTTGTAGATCTCTACTTGCTCGAGTATGCAGATAAACTATACTCGCCAGGTGAGTCACTCTGAGTTGCGTGTCATGATAGCAACTTTTGGATGGACTTGACCTTGTCAGTACATGCGAAATATACTTTTCTAATATATTTTAAAAGTATATTATTTTAATATATTTATAAACAAAATATATTTTAAAAAATAACATATGACTCCTCTAAACAATCTTTATTCGAAGAAGTGACAGCAGTTAAGTTAAATGTTTTTTTCTACTTAAATTTCTTAAAATAAAAAAGATAGTGTTTAATGTTGCGGTCCATAAAATTAGTTAATTAATTATATTGACTAATTTTTACATGAAAATATATTAATTTTAATATTTATTACCCGAAGGCTTTTGCTAATATTTTCTAAAATAAAAGAGGATAGTACTGATTAAGAATGCGACATGATATGATATTATAGGAGTGTCGACATTGACTTTGGGCCATTTTATTTTTTATAACGGTGGGGCTACGCGGAGAGAGAAATTCTATTGAAGCATGATTGGGGAACGGAAGATTAAGAAATTGCGACTGGACTCGTTTAAAAATGGTCTGCTTGAGCTCCCATAAGAATGCATGTTAAGCGCATTTTCTAAAAAATTTGTTTTAAGATTTCTTCTTCAAAATCTTTTGAGATAATGATAAAAAAAAATAATATGATTTCATCTGTTTTGTAGCTCTAAATTATAACAACTTCAATCACATCAATCAACTCTTCAGAAGTGTTTTTTAAAATATTTTTTATTAAAAAATATAAAAATAATATATTTTTATTTTAAAAATTTATTTTTTTTCAACACGTCAAGATAATTTAAAAATAATTTTAAATAAAATAATAATGCTAATATAAATACTTACAGTTAATTTTTGTTTTTGAGAAGCATAGTTAAGTAAAAATAATATCATGATAAAAGTATTTTCAGAACAGTTTAGAGTGTATCTTTGATATTTTTAGTGATAAATTTCCTACAAATGCTTATCTCGAGGTTTAAATTAAAAAGATTAAGGAAATAAAATACTTACAGTTAATTTTTGTTTAGCATTATAAAGCAAAATTAATTATCAGGCGGCGCGCCCAACTTGCATGTTAATCGATGCCAATTCCCTTTCTGAACAATCTCACATGCACGCTCTCATATTGACGTCACCGTATATATACAAGAATTTAATAAATTCTCTTAGATACTGGCTAAAGATTTGATCTCGTTGTCCTTTAAGATCAATCAAGTGAAAATATCAAAACATAATGTAAGATTAATTGTTTCAATGTTTGAAGATTCTATTTTTGTAAATTAAAAATATATATATATATATAATTACAATTTGAGAGATAATATGCACCGTATGTGTTAACAATCAATTTTAGATCTATTTATATTTCTTTGTATTGCTTTTCATTTTAAGTTTTTTATTATTATTAGTATGAGTGTTCGGATTAATTTATGTGTACCTCAACTAATTCTATAAACCAAAAAATTAACAACTATATAAATCTTTAATAATCCTGAAATTTATAAAACTCAAACTAATAACTTTTTAAAAAACAAACCTAAAATTAAACTAATTAAACTATACCGTGTATTATGCGGTGAGATTCTTCTTCAACAATGAGTCGTGGTTCATAGAAATACGAGTGTTGCTGATGTGAAATCACGATGTGTCATCGTCGTCCTTCCACCTTTTGCAGCATGGATGATGTCTATGTTGGAACAGTGAGGGTTAATTTGATCGGTGTGAATACAACTATATTAACGTGTTCATAAATGAGTTGGGTCATAGAATTTAAGAAATAGTTGAATACAAATGGTATAATTCTAGAAAACATTGATGCCTGTTGTATATGCTGTAGTGGTCCCTTTTTAAGTAAATTAATATTGTGTTGAGTATGAAAAAAATCACATTAATATGTATATATTATCAAGGAAATAATATAAATAATTTTTTGTGTTTTTTGTATATTTTTTAACTTGAATTTAAATAGAGTGTTGTTGATTATTTATGTAAGCTGACATGTTTTTTTTTTCTTTGCGTGTTTTTTCTCTATTTGGTTTGATATAGTTTTTTATATTTTGATTGGTATTGTAACTAGTAAAAACTTGAGAGTTATTTATTTATTTATTGGATAAAATTGATTAAAAAAATTGTTGAGTATTAGTTTTTTATTATTATTATTAACGCGGGTGTTCAGATTAGCTTACTTGCACCTCAACTAATCCACGGGTCTTGAAGTTAATGACCATGTAAGCCTTCAATGGTCATCATATTAACAACCACATGGCTCGAACATGAAATCACATGAAAGATAAACCATTTAATTTTAAATTTTTATTATTAAACCGCCTGCTGGATGGTTGAGTATTAGTTTTTATAATAGCACTAGGAGGAGTTGAGTAGTTCATAGGAATGTGAAAGGTTACCTTTAATGTTTGATGCTTGTTTCCTTGAAAAAATTATGGTCTTTTAAATATAGTTTGATCGGTACATGAAATTTTTGACCAATCCAATTTATTGTTGGACGAACATAAATTAAATTATGACTCTCAAATACTACATGGAGAGTTACGTGTATTGTGTGTATGTGTGTGTGTGTTTTGACAGGGATGAAACTCTTATTCAATGGTATTAGGAGGGTTTCGTTCATTGTTGCTTCTTGTCACTTTCCTTGCAAGGTTGACATAAATTAATATATTCTTTTATAATTGTTTTATTTAGTGAATTTTATGAAATTTGACTTATTGATCCTTTGATTCCAATCATAAACAATTTTTTCAATTTTAGTTAATAGATGCACAACTATTTCGAAAATAAAGATAAGAGCCCAAGAAATTACCTTCGCAATCTGCATGTATGATTTGAAGAGTATTTAATATTGTGTCAACGGTTATTAAAAAGTTATATATTTTTTAAAATATATTAAAATAATTTTTTATTTTTTTAAAATATATTTTAACATCATCATATCAAAATGATTTAAAAAAACTAAAAATATAATTTAAAAAAAACAATTTAAATTTTTAACAAACTACGGGTTGTTTTTTTTTATTAACATGAGTGTTCAGGTTAACTTGTGCGCACCTTGACTAATCTCATGGATCCTGAAATTAATGACCATGTAATCTCCAGTAGCCTTGGGATGACTCAAACTTATGATTACTAATGAGCAGATTTAAGATCTGATCAATTAAATTACCCCTCAGCTATGGGTTGTTCGTAAACTGCAGTAGTTATTACTTGTCACGTCGCATATCCACTTGTCTATTTGAGAACTGTCAGTTTTATGTACTTGTTTTACTATTATATGTTGACTTAAACTTATAATTACTAAGGAGCAAACTTAAGATCTAATTAATTGAATTACCTCTCAGCTACGAATTGTTATTAAATTACAATAGTCATTACTTATCACGTCACATGTCCACTTGTCTGTTTGAGAATTGTTAATTTTATGTATTTATTTTACTATTATATGTTGATATAGGTAGTAAAATTATTGCATTTCATGAGAAAAACTCCTATTATTACACATGAATATGTGTGTAATTGAATCCTATATCAACTAATCATATTATGTCACATGTAAAAACAAATACAAAATAAGATAAGTCCTTTTATGTCATTTATGTATATAAATGAATTAAAATATTAATAAAGCTTCAAGGATTTTGAGCAATAATAAAAATATTATTAACAAAATAAGGTAAGTCCTTTTATGTAATTTATTATTGTTTTTTTTATTATATAATTAAATTAAAATATTTTTAATTAAAATAGTAAAATATTATTTAGTACATTTTTTAGTAAGATGACTTAATTTAAGTATATAATAAAAAAAACAACAATAATAAATGTGCTAAATCTAAAAGGAAAAGGTGGTAACAACAACATGTGGAAAAAATAACACTTAACCAAAAAAAAAACAATAAAGTTGAATTCCAGAATAACTTAATATTAGAGGAAAAATAAAAATACTTGTGTATTTAGTCTGATGCACTGGATATCATAAGAACTCAAAAATTAAACATGTTTGAGCTAAAGCAGTATTAGAATAGGTAACCTCTTAGGAATTATTGTGCACCCTGACCCACATGCAAGTGTATAATGGATAACGTCTAGAGTGTGTCCACAACATTAAAAAATAAAAAAAATAAAAAATGATTAAAAAAAGCCTAAGCCAATTCAAGTTAGAACGACAAAACTTATGACCTAGATCGTAAGGCCTGACCACCCTCATAGAAAGTAAATAAAAAAACTTAATTTTTAATAAACCTAATTTTAAAAGTTGTAATAAAAAATAATCAATAAAAAAAAAAAAACTAAATCTATGTAAAAAACAAGGGAGATACAAAGTACAATTTTTTTTTTAAAAAGCAAATAAATAAATTACAAGAGGATTTATATAATTAATGGTATGATAAAACGTCGAGGGGCATTTACAACAGATAACGTCTAGAGTGTGTCCATAACATTAAAAAATAAAAAATGGTTAAAAAAAACCCAAGCCAATTCAAGTTAGAATGACAAAATTCATGACCTAGATCGGAAGGCCTGACCACCCTCATAGAAAGCAAAAAAAAAAAAAACTTAATTTTTAATAATTCTAATTTTAAAAGTTGAAATAAAAAAATAATTAATTAAAAAAATGAAAACTAAATCTGATGTAAAAAACAAGGGAGATACAAGGTATAGTTTTTTTTTTAAAAAATAAAAGCAAATAAATAAATTACGAGAGGATTTATATAATTAATCATCTGATAAAACGTCGACAAGCCAGGAAGTCTATGATCAGGCATGTTAAGGTCATGACACGTTGGGACATGTGCTTTAACAAGCAACTAAAAACTTGCTTGATTATTTAGGTAGAAAGAGATGCATAGTTGCGTACTACTCAAGCTCTTACGCAGATGATATGGACAGCTCGTTTCTTTCTCGTTTCCGTGTTTACCTCTTGAGTCACCTTTTTGTTTTCGTTGAAAATAATATTATACACCTTGACCTTTTTAGAACAACGAAGGGATCTTCTTCTTGTTCTTCCTTTTCCTGGTACTAAGCAAAGTTGTTATTATTTTTGTTAGGTTTTTTATTCTTTAAAATTTATCTTTAATATTAATATATTAAAATAATCTAAAAAAATAATTTAAAACAAAATAAAAAAATTCAATTATTTTTAAAAGGGCGGGCGTTATAAAAACAAACAATGCCTACACTTTTCATGTAAATAATTGTATGAGATTTATATCATGTACATATTGATCATGTCAATCAAAACATGATGTCTGACTTTTTTTTAAAAAAAATAAATTAAGTTTAATCGAATTTAATCAAGTCTCACGGAAAAAAGAAGAAGCAATAAGTAGAGAAGAGAGTGGCGAAGTTCAAGTAGCAAGCAGAAGAATGGCCCTATCAAGCTTTGGAGCATTCGCCAGGAAAAGAAAATCTATAAAATTATTGATGGGAGCACTTAGCGATGATGTGCCATTAATTTTATAAAAAACAGGCCCAGGGCACTTCTTCTAGAAACTTAATTATAAATCCGGTAATTGGAGTAGGACAAGAAGGGCATGGGTGTCAAAATATGCTCCAGGCCAGTTATTCTTTTCTGGACGGATCTGTGAAGTTAGAAACCTCATCCAAACAACCTGGTTTAAGTTGAGAGAGAGAGACACTAGTAGCCTAACAGCCTTTCCTTTTCCCTATATATTCCATCCATGACTTATTCCTTGTGTGTGATGTTTTTTTTAAATATATATATTTTTAAAAATTATTATTAAAAAATCAATTTAATTAAAAAATTTAAGTTATTCTACGAGGTTATAATATATCATTTATATCATTTTCTAATACATATTCTTGATTGAAAGTTGTTTGGATTTGAAATTTGCACAGACTTACACTACCATGCATTTGTTTTTATCAAATAAATGAGGATGATGAGATTCGAATTCGTGATCACTTGATTATTAAAGCTTTGATACCATGTTAAAGAACTAATTCAACCAAAAAACTTAAGCTATTAGATGAGATTTTAAGATATAATTTATATTATTCTCTAACAAATATATTAAAATAATTTTTTTAAAAAATTTAACATCAACACAGTAGAATTATAAAAAATCACTAAAAATATAAACTTAATGGTTTTTCAAGTGAAGCACATTTTTAGAATGCATGTAAAAACAAAAGTTATCACACTCTTATATAACACCCGAGATATAATTAACTTGAAATCAGTATTTTTTTTGAAAAGTATGAAGTTATATACTAGGATAAAAAAATGACATTTGAATTAAAATTTGTTGTAACTATATACATGGTTATTTTTTTTTACGTGCAAGTGTTTAATTGATTGGATTGAAATGGCAAATCAAAACCACTGTAAGGCCTTTTTTCTTTGACAAAACATCCAGCAGCTCTCACAAGCTCTTTAAAAATGAAGTTTTCTCATCTCCACATCAAATGTTAAGGATATTTACAAGTCACTATCCTGTCTTTACAACGATGGAGATTATCCACCGTTCTCCTAAACCATGCACGTCCAACTCCCTGGCAGGCACACAATTTTCAATCTAGTATTAGCTGCAACACTCAATTCAAGGACTAACTTGAAAAAAAACTTCCACTGTCAGGTCATTTCCTGAATAACTGGATAAACTATTTTTATCAAAATAATAATATTTCATTTTTTTTATGTCGACCCGGGAGTTTAGCGTAAATTGCAAAAGAGTTAGCTAGGTCGAACTAGTTTGACTGGGTCTACTAGCTTGTGTTTGGTTGTTAATCTGAAGTTTTCAAATTAACTTGTAAAACCAGGTTGGAGTTAACAGTGACCGTGCAAACATGTTTACACTGCGTGGGCACGAGGTTTGTGGCCAAGCATGATTTGTCTTCCAAGGAGAAAACGACAGAGTCACATTGGTGTTTGCTTGGCTGTTGTCCAAACCTTATCTTTAAGCGCGTGAGGCACGAGACTTTATTATTATTATTATTATTTTTAATTTCTAAATTTCAATTCACCAAACAAACTTTGCTTTCCCTGATTGCAATTCGTTGTTGATTGTGCATCAAAAGTATCATTAAGTCTCTTATTTTACATATGTATTTATTGTTTTTATTTGGGTTTTTTATAATAATTGATGTGCTTTTTAGTAATGAAGTTTCTTTTAATGTTTCGTAGGTTTTTGGAGCTTAAATGAATTATTTCAGAAAATTCAACGTCGGAATTCGGAACAAAGAATTGAAGAGAAATTTAGTTGAAGATTGAAGAAAATCTTGATTCAAATAAGTGCTTCAAATTTGCCCCAAAAATCAATTCTATTCCAATTCTAGAAAAGAATATCATATGATCTATTTCAAGCCCAAACTTGCCTTATGTTGTGTGCAAACTTCAACCATCAAACACTTAAGGTTTAATGTCAATCTTAGCCCAAATAATAGGTACATTTGTATCCTTATTTGATGCTTAAATTCAGCCCCAAATCAGCCCCAAATCAGCCTCAAATCAGCCTCCAAATCAGCCCAAACACAATCCATGATCCTACATGTCCACACAACAAATAACATTTGATTTATTTGGGTAATTCATTGACCAAGAGGGCAAGCACATGGATGGAAAGCTGGAGGGGACATTGTCCATTATTTTGGGTAAAAAGAAGAAAGAGACAGCTCATAAAGGAGGAAGAAAAACGTGCACCAAAGTGTTCTCAAGCTGTCCTGATTTGATTTTCCAGAACACCTTTCGGTGTTTGTCCATAACTTTTGACTCAGATGTCCAAATGAGCTGTTCTTTAATGATCTGGAAAGATAACAGAATGGCCTATAAATATGTCTCTAATAGCCATCTACAGGGGAGGCTTCTAAAGGGTCGAATTGCTGTCCAAAGTTAGAGTCAGATTTGTGTCCGAATTTTTACTGAAATTGTGTTGTGTTCTTCTTTATAGATTTCGGTTCTTTAGCTTGTAAAACTCATTATTTCAGTTTGATTCAAGTCATTTTATGTTTATTAAAGTGTTATTATATATAATCATGGTTGGCTAATCTTCTTCTTGGATCCAAATCAAGGATGATGGTGGTTGAGGTGAGTTCTTTAAGATATGAATGAATCTTAATGTCTATCTTTTCATTTTCTTCATGAATGTTTATTATTGCAAAGAAATTTTAGAAATCATTTAGGTAATGTTATAATCTTGAATTTTTATGCACAAACCTTAGTTTTGGTATAGAGATTGCTTGATTCAATGTCTTACTTAATATGAAAATACTTGTTCATTCTTAAGCAATAATCAATCTTCATCTTTTAAACTTCATTGTAATATCTTCCGATCTAATATCACCATCGTTGATATTAGGTTGAGTTATCTTATATATGTTGAAGGAATCACCAATACATCACCATTAAAATTGATTTGGACCAAGACTTACTTTTTCTTGTCATTTAAAATCTATTTACACTTTTTCATCTTTGAAAACAAATCCATCAATCATTTTCAACCAAGTTATTGTTAATTTAATTTCTCTTGAGTTTTGTTTTGTTACCTAGCTTAATTTCCAGATCTAGCTCTCTGTGGATATGACCTCGATCTTACCGAGTTAATTGCTACATCGCACACTCGTGCACTTGCGAGTTAAAACAAGCCGAACATAAAAAGCGGTCAAGCAATTTTGGCGCCGTTGCCGGGGAGCTAGCAAGCAAAGGTAACAAATTTTATTTGATTATTGGAAAACAAAAAAAATACATAAAATAAAAAATCAAATGGCTGGTTTTACCGCCTAAAAAAAAAAAAATTAATTTGACCTCAACTTTTCGGATATTGGACTGTGGACTGGACTATTAATTGTTGGATTTTGGTTGGTTCAACCATTTTTCTTTTATTGTCTATTCTAATTAGTTTATAATATTTATTGTTTATATTATAAGGCTGGTTTTACCGCCTCTTGTTTATTTTATTTATTTTGTTGTTATTGTTGTTATTTTTCTTATATTTATTGTCTGAAGTGCTTGGCCGGTATTACCGCCTTTTGTTCATTTTATTTTATTTTGTTGTTTATTGTTGTTATTTTTCTTATATTTATTGTTGAAGTGCTTGGCCGGTATTACCGCCTTTTATTCATGCTTGTTATAATTATCTTTTAATGTTTATTGTTGTTATATTGCTTATTAGTTGAGAGTGAATTTCTTAATTTGTTGTATTTTTATTTTTGAGCTATTACTTTATCTTTTACGTTTCATTTACTTTTATTTGCAATCTTTTTTTCTTTTTCTTTTTCTTTTCCTTTCCTTTCGTATTCATATAATTGTTATATATTTTTTTTTATCATGGCTAATGTTGAAGATGTAGAGGGTGAAGGGAGTGTTCAAGGTAATGGACCTCCACAATTCAATGATCAACCTAATTTTCGAACTCTTAGAGAGTATCTTCACCCGGCTAGACAAAGTACACCTTCGTGTATTATCTTACCTCTTAACCAACAAGCTTTCAATTTGAAACCGGGCATGATTCAACTTCTTCCCACATTTCACGGTATGGATTCTGAAAATCCATACATACACATTAAGGACTTTGAAGAGGTATGTAATACTTTTATTGATAGAACATGCACCGAGGAAACTATTCGTCTTAAATTGTTCCCATTCTCTCTAAAGGATAAAGCCAAGCTTTGGCTAAACTCCTTGCGTCCTAGGTCTATAGGTACATGGAGAGAAATGCAAGCTGAATTTTTGAAAAAATACTTCCCCACTCATAGGACGGCAGCCTTACAACGTCAAATGATGAATTTTTCTTGTAGTCCAAATGAGTCATTTCACCAAGCTTGGGAAAGGTTCAAAGACTTGTTAAATGCATGCCCCCACCATGGTTTTGAGATGTGGAGGTTAGTGAGTTTCTTCTACGACTCTCTTACCGCAGATTTTAAAAAGCTAGTGTCAACCATGTGTAATGGTGAGTTTTATGACAAAGAACCAAGTGAAGCCTTTGATTTCTTTGATCAATTGGCTGAAAACACAAAGCAATGGGAGACTTCTCTCCCACTTCATGTTGAGTCTAGAAACACCATTTCTCATTCAAGTGGGAAGTTCCAATTGAAAGAGACTGATGACCTCAATGCTAGATTAGCCTCATTGGCTAGGAAAGTAGAGTCTCTTGAGATTAAAAAAGTGCATGTCATGAGTGAACAACAAGAGGAAAGTTGTGTTGTTTGTGAGAGCAAAGGGCATAGGACAACTGAGTGTCCTACCATTCCAGCCTTCAAGGAAGTGCTATATGGCCAAACTTCTGATTCAAGTAATGTTAGAAAGCCATTTTCAAACCAAGTAGGCAATCCCTACTCTGAGACCTACAATCCTGGATGGAGGAACCACCCAAATTTTGGATGGAGAAATGAGGGCCCTTCAGTACCTCAAACATTTCAACCTCCACCCCAACCATTTCATGCTCCCACACATAACACATACCAACCACCTCATAAGAGATCCCTAGAGGATACTCTTCAACAATTCATGCAAACACAAGGAGGAATCAACAACCAAGCTTACAAATTTCAAGACCAGACCAATAGGACCTTAGATGACATTCGAAGTCAACTAACCAAGTTGACTCAATCACTAAGCATTCAAGAGAAGGGAAAGATCCCAGCTCAACCAATGCCAAATCCTAGAGGTCAGGTACACATGAGTGAATCCTCATCTAGTGAACCTTCAAACCATGAACAAGTCCAAGCCATCACTACCCTTAGAAGTGGAAAGATTGTTGACAAAGCTATAGGTTTTGGGATTCCTAGAAGTATTGTGGAGGAGGAATCTAGGGAAAGTGAAGAGGAAATCAAAACACAAGTGACAAATGAGAGCTTGAGTGACAAAGAAGGTGAGATAAATGAGAAAGAGATGAGTGAGAAAGGAGATGATTCAAGCAAAATTGGAGTCAAAGTGAGTGATTTAGAATTTGTTCCTAGAGCACCATTTCCACAAAGGTTAGGGAAACCTAAACATGATCTTATGAACTCAGAAATCTATGAATTGTTCAAACAAGTGAAAGTCAACATTCCACTCCTTGATGCAATTAAACAAGTCCCATCTTATGCAAAGTTCCTCAAGGACTTATGCACAGTCAAAAGGAGATTGAATGTGAAAGAAAGAGCCTTTCTAACTGAACATGCTAGTGCCATCATCCAGTTTAAGACCCCTCCCAAATACAAAGATCCTTTGTCCTACCGTTTCATGCATTATTGGAAATCATAAGATAGACCAAGCTTTGTTGGATTTAGGAGCAAGTGTGAATTTGATACCCTACACTGTTTACGAACAGTTAGGTTTAGGAGAAATCAAGCCTACTCGAATCACCCTTCAATTAGCTGATAGGTCAATCAAGATTCCCAGGGGTATTGTTGAGGATGTGTTGGTCCAAGTAGATAAATTCTACTTTCCTGTTGATTTTGTAGTGTTGACACCGCACCTATTCAAGGTTCTAATGCTCCCATCCCAGTCATCTTAGGTAGACCTTTCCTAGCTACATCCAATGCTTTAATCAACTGTAGGAATGGGGTGATGAAATTGTCTTTTGGGAAATATGACTGTGGAGATGAACATATTCAATGTCTCCAAACAAATTGGTGAACATGAGGACATTAGAGAGGTGGATTTGATCCAAACAGTTTGTCAAGAACACTTTGAGAGAGAGTGGATCAAGGATCCATTGGAGAGAACTTTAATTCATGATGAAAGATTTTGTTCTTTGGAATGTGTTGATGAGGAAGTAAGAGAACTCGAGACTTATCTAGATCCAATGCCTATTATGTCAATAGGTCAATGGACCCCATCGTTTGAGCCTTTGATTTCACCCCAAGTGAAAGTTGAGGCATCTCTTGTCCAACCTTATAAACCAGAAAGGAAGCCTTTACCGAGTGATCTTAAGTATGCATTTCTAGGGGAAGATGAATCATATCCTATTGTGATTTCATCAAAACTTAGCATAGAGCAGGAACAAGAACTTTTGAGAGTGGTGAGAAAACACAAAAAGCAATTGGGTGGACTATTACTGACTTGAAAGGAATTAGCCCTCTTTTATGTACACATAGAATCTATCTTGAAGAAGAGGCTAAAACTGTGAGGCAAATGCAAAGACGATTGAACCCAAACATGAAGGAAGTAGTAAGATGTGAAGTGCTTAAGCTACTTGATGCGGGTATCATTTACCCCATTGCAAACTCAAAATGGGTTAGTCCAACCCAAGTTGTCCCAAAAAATCTGGAGTCACGGTAGTGAAGAATGAAAATAATGAGCTAGTACCAACTAGAATCCAAACTGGATGGCGTATGTGCATTGATTATCGTAAGTTGAACATGGTGACTAGGAAGGACCATTTTCCACTTCCATTTTTAGACCAAGTGCTTGAAAGAGTAGCCGGAAGAGCTTTCTATTGTTTTCTTGATGGATACTCAGGTTACAACCAAATTGAGATTTCTTTAGAAGACCAAGAAAAAACCACTTTCACTTGTCCTTTTGGTACCTATGCTTATAGAAGAATGCCTTTTGGCTTGTGTAATGCACCAGCCACTTTTCAAAGGTGTATGATGAGTATCTTTAGTGACATGGTGGAAATTTTTTGGAAGTTTTCATGGATGATTTTTCAGTTTATGGGGATTCTTATGAGTTGTGTCTAATGCATTTAGAAAAAGTTCTTGAAAGGTGTGAAGAGAGCAATCTTGTACTCAATTGGGAGAAGTGTCATTTTATGGTGACACATGGCATTGTCTTAGGTCACATTGTCTCTTCAAAAGGGATAGAGGTAGATAAGTCAAAGGTTGAAGTCATTCAAAAATTACCTACCCCTAGGACTGTGAAAGATGTGAGATCCTTTTTAGGACACGCTGGTTTTTACCGAAGATTCATTCATTCTTTTAGTACCATTGCCAAACCATTGTGTAACTTGTTGTCACAAGATGTTCAATTTGATTGGACATCAAAATGTCAAGAAGCTTTTGAAAAGCTTAAAGGGTTGTTGACCACTGCACCAATCATGCAAGCTCCTGATTGGTCTTTACCATTTGAACTGATGTGTGATGCTAGTGATTTTGCGGTAGGGGCTGTTTTAGGGCAAAGAAAAGATAAGAAACCTCATGTCATTTATTATGCTAGCAAGACTTTGAATGATGCTCAATTGAATTACACTACAACTGAAAAAGAACTTTTAGCTGTGGTCTTTGCATTGGACAAGTTTGGTCTTATTTGGTTGGATCTCTTGTTATTGTTTTCACTGATCATGCAGCATTGAAATACTTGCTCACAAAACAAGATGCCAAGCCACGTTTGATTCGATGGATCCTCCTACTCCAAGAGTTTAACCTTGAAATTCGAGATAAAAAGGGAGTAGAGAATGTAGTGGCTGATCATTTGTCCCGTCTTTCAAGCTATGAGACCATAATTGATGAATCTCCAATAAATGAATTCTTTGCTGATGAAAATTTATTTTGTGCAGGTACTGTTTCCTACATTGGCTCTCCATGGTATGCCGACATAGCAAATTACCTAGCCACAAGTCAGATTCCTTCTCATTGGTCTAAACTTGACAAACAAAAATTCTTGCGCAACGTGCGTACCTTTTTTTGGGATGACCCCTACCTATTTAAATACTGCCCTGACCAAATTGTTAGGCGGTGCATCCCTGATCATGAAATTCCAAGTGTAATTAATTTTTGTCATGCATTAGCCTGTGGTGGGCATTTCTCTTCCAAGAAAACCACTGCCAAGATCTTGCAGTGTGGTTTTTATTGGCCCACCATGTTCAAAGATGTCCATGCCTTCTGTGTTGCATGTGACCGATGCCAACGACTAGGTAACCTTACTAGGCGTAACATGATGCCCCTAAACCCCATTCTTGTTTTGGAAATATTTGATTGTTGGGGGATTGATTTCATGGGACCTTTTCCAAGTTCATTTGGTTACCAATTCATCCTTGTAGCTGTTGATTATGTGTCTAAATGGGTGGAGGCCATTGCATCTCGAACCAATGACCATCGAGTTGTGGTCAAATTCTTGAAAGAAAATATTTTCTCTCGTTTTGGCATGCCCCGGGCTATGATTAGTGATGGGGGTAAGCATTTTTGTAACAAGCCCGTTGGGATTTTGATGAGAAAATATGGTGTAATTCACAAGGTCAGTACCCCCTATCATCCACAACTAGTGGCCAAGCTGAGTTGGCAAATAGGGAGATCAAGAACATTCTAGAGAAAACAGTCAATCCAAACCGTAAAGATTGGTCCCTACGACTAGTTGATGCTTTGTGGGCATATCGCACTGCTTACAAGACCTCTTTAGGAATGTCTCCTTATAGGCTAGTTTATGGAAAGCCTTGTCATCTCCCTGTTGAGATTGAGCACCGTGCATATTGGGCCATCCGGCAATTCAATGACAATGAAAACGAGGTTGGCAAAAATAGAAAGCTTCAATTGGATGAATTAGATGAGCTGAGAAATGATGCATTTGAAAATGCAAAAATTTCAAAACATAAGATGAAAACTTGCATGATAAACATATTTTAGAAAATCCTTTCATGTTGGTCAAAAGGTTCTCTTGTATAATTCACGATTACATCTCTTTCCTGGGAAGTTGAGGACAAAATGGATTGGTCCATTTGTGATTAAATCCATATCTGAGCATGGTGCATTTGAGGTAGAAAATCCTAAGAATGGAAATGTTTTCAAAGTAAATGGTCATCGATTGAAACCTTATCTTGAAAACTTTGTGGCTGAAGTTGAGACATTGGATCTTGAAGATCCAATACCATTGTGTATCAGAAGTAATGAGTTTTTATTTTTATTTTTATTTTATTTTTTTATTTTTTTCTCTTTCTTCCATCTCTTATATTTTCTTGTTCATGCATTAGGGACAATGCATTATTTTAAGTTGGGGGGTGTGAGGTTCTTTATTTTCAAAAAAAAAAAACATCAATGTTTTCTTTTAGTTGTGATATGCAGGTAAAAAAAAAATCAAGCAAGAAGTCAGCTCATGTCCAATTCAATCAGACATTCATCCTTGAGAACAAAAGGGGAGTAACAGTTTTCTAATCTTTATAC
The DNA here is from genome assembly GCA_007827005.2 of Populus simonii. NCBI lineage: Eukaryota > Viridiplantae > Streptophyta > Magnoliopsida > Malpighiales > Salicaceae > Populus > Populus simonii. The sequence goes on from CM017469.2 coordinate 5,483,210, forward strand.
TTTTCTTCTCTTCTTTTTTTTTACATTGAGGATAATGTAAAACTTAATTTTAGATATTTGATTATGTTGAATGCTTGAGATACCATGCTTGTTAAAAAAAAAAAATTGCATTCGTATGTGAATGAGACTTGTTTAGGATCAACATTACATTTTTGGATTCATTATTGTGTTGAACATTGCATGCTTTAATTTGGGATAGATAATATCTTATAAAGCAAGATATAGCATACTTTTTTTTAAGATTATTGAAGTACATCTTTCCTTGTAAAAGTTGTGTGAGTTGTGTGATTATGCATGAAAGATGAGTGTGATGCTTTACTTGTGATCATCCCTTTTGATCTAGTCCTAAACAAGGTTTAAGTAAATAGAGTAATCATTATTACACAAATGTGTACAAAGTTCTATCTACTCCAATGTTTTGAGTTGCTCAGTAACTAGGGGTATTCATCACAAATGTTTATCTTTACGTCAAACGGCAGCTTGAAATATGAGTATGCAAAGCACTTTAAGTTTGTGACTTTGTGAGTAACCGGGTGCATTCATCACAAATGTTTGTATTCGCGTCAAAAGGGAAGTGACCACTTAAAGAAAAAGAATAAATAATATCATAAAAAAAAAGAGAAAAAAAAAAAGAAAAAAAAAAAATAGATATTCTCTAGTTTGCTACCTTGTTTGTAGTAGTGAGAAGGGAAGATTACAAGTTGAGTTTTCGCGTGAATCAATTATGTTGGTTGCATGATAAATACGATTGAATTTGGAATTTTGTATGGATGTTTGATTTAGAGAATGTGAGTATGCTTATTTTTCTTTATTTGCTATTGTGTACACTAAGTTAAAGATACCAATGTTTGCATGATAGGTCCTTTAAGTGTGATGAGTCAGCCTAATTATGTTATTTATTATTCTTTTTATTTCAAAGGTTTTATGTTTTGTTTTGCTTGAGGACTAGCAAAATCTAAGTTGGGGGGTGATTGTGCATCAAAAGTATCATTAAGTCTCTTATTTTACATATGTATTTATTGTTTTTATTTGGGTTTTTTATAATAATTGATGTGCTTTTTAGTAATGAAGTTTCTTTTAATGTTTCGATAGGTTTTTGGAGCTTAAATGAATTATTTCAGAAAATTCAACGTCGGAATTCGGAACAAAGAATTGAAGAGAAATTTAGTTGAAGATTGAAGCAAATCTTGGTTCAAATAAGTGCTCCAAATTTGCCCCAAAAATCAATTCTATCCAATTCTAGAAAAGAATATCATATGATCTATTTCAAGCCCAAACTGCCTTATGTTGTGTGCAAACTTCAACCATCAAACACTCAAGGTTTCAATGTCAATCTTAGCCCAAATAATAGGTACATTTGTATCCTTATTTGATGCTTAAATTCAGCCCCAAATCAGCCCCAAATCAGCCAAATCAGCCCCAAATCAGCCCAAACACAATCCATGATCCTACATGTCCACACAACAAATAACATTTGATTTATTTGGGTAATTCATTGATCCAAGAGGGCAAGCACATGGATGGAAAGCTGGAGGGGACATTGTGACATTATTTTGGGTCAAAAAAGAAAGAGACAACTCATAAAGGAGGAAGAAAAACGTGCACCAAAGTGTTCTCCAAGCTGGCCTGGTTTGATTTTCCAGAACACCTTTCGGTGTTTTGTCCATAACTTTTGACTCAGATGTCCAAATGAGCTGTTCTTTAATGATCTGGAAAGCTAACAGAATGGCCTATAAATATGTCTCTAATAGCCATCTCAGGGGCTTCTAAGGGTCGAATTGCTGTCCAAAGTTAGAGTCAGATTTGTGTCCGAATTTTTACTGAAATTGTGTTGTGTTCTTCTTTATAGATTTCGGTTCTTTAGCTTGTAAAACTCATTATTTCAGTTTGATTCAAGTCATTTTATGTTTATTAAAGTGTTATTATATATAATCATGGTTGGCTAATCTTCTTCTTGGATCCAAATCAAGGATGATGGTGGTTGAGGTGAGTTCTTTAAGATATGAATGAATCTTAATGTCTATCTTTTCATTTTCTTCATGAATGTTTATTATTGCAAAGAAATTTTAGAAATCATTTAGGTAATGTTATAATCTTGAATTTTTATGCACAAACCTTAGTTTTGGTATAGAGATTGCTTGATTCAATGTCTTACTTAATATGAAAATACTTGTTCATTCTTAAGCAATAATCAATCTTCATCTTTTAAACTTCATTGTAATATCTTCCGATCTAATATCACCATCGTTGATATTAGGTTGAGTTATCTTATATATGTTGAAGGAATCACCAATACATCACCATTAAAATTGATTTGGACCAAGACTTACTTTTTCTTGTCATTTAAAATCTATTTACACTTTTTCATCTTTGAAAACAAATCCATCAATCATTTTCAACCAAGTTATTGTTAATTTAATTTCTCTTGAGTTTTGTTTTGTTACCTAGCTTAATTTCCAGATCTAGCTCTCTGTGGATATGACCTCGATCTTACCGAGTTAATTGCTACATCGCACACTCGTGCACTTGCGAGTTAAAACAAGCCGAACATAAAAAGCGGTCAAGCAGTTGTCACATTGGTTGGTTCACCTACGCCACTAAATAAATAGTGCAATCTCATTGCCCACAATTAGGACCTAAAATAGTAATATATTTACTTACACACCAAATTTAAAGAAAGTGACTATGTTAAAAGTTTGGTTAATTAGTTCCCCTTTGAAAGGATAATAATTAAATTTATTTCCATAAAACAATTTATACAAAAAGGGCCAGCTTTTAGAATTTGCACGAGCAATGACCAAAACATTGCCAAATCATGGAGGAACCAGAGGAAAGAGAGAAAATGCTCACCAAATTATTACCGTCAATGTTATAATTGGACATTTAAACACAAAAAATTTATGGCAGTCATGAAATAAGTAGTAATATTCCATCAGTTATTTGATGAATTAATATTAAAAAAACAAACAAAATAACTTATAAACCACAAAAAATAATAAAAATATCTTCACTTAAGATTTATTTTCCTAGTTGTATTTGTTTTTTTTTTTAAATGAGTGCATGGAGTAACTAATAGAATATCACTAATTATTCCAAGATAATCATAAAATTTATCTGTAAACACTATTCCATTTAGAATTAATGAAAAAAAAAACTACCATCTAATAATAATGATTTGTTGCCACCAATCATGAATTAAAATTTAATTTTTTCATTATGAACATGTTTTATAGAAGTAATATATGCGATAATTTAGTTTAATTTATTCACTAATTAACTTAAGAAAAGCTAGTGACATATACTTTGAGTTAAGAAAAGACGCATTAATTTTTTGCAAATCTATTTTTGAAGTTTAACTTATATGGTAAGCGAATCTATATGCTAATTGGCATTGTGGTTTCCTATCCAAGAAAAAGTTGACAGGCAATATTTTTTTTTAATTTATTGGTTTGATTTGGAGATAAAGAATTGATTATAATTTTTTATTTTAATATTAAAATATTTACGAATTGGTATTTAAAAATAATAATTAAAAGAAATAATAGCTCAGAATGAGATGTTAGGTTAGGTGGCAAACCTGTAAATAAAACACTGAAAATAAACTCAGTGGTTATACATGGAAATCCCCGCAAATTCAGGCTGAAATACGTCCATATTCACGTATTAATAACGCCTGATACGACCATGGACTTATAAAAAATCCGAAAGGCAAGACAACCTATCACTTGTATAAGCACAATAGCTTATCACTGACCTTATTAGTCCAATTATCTCATCTCATCTCCTCTCACGGGTATTTGATTTGTCTGACTATATACCTCCCTCTCAAATCCCTAAAACCTATCTCTCTCTATAAATACCAGTAGAGTTCATAGAGAGAGAAACCACAAAATTCAACAACTTGAACTAGAGAGAGAAAGTTCAAAAAAGCTGTGAAACGACATATCGTCCGTTCTTTCTCTATCTTAACAACAATTCTTCTCCGATCTGGAAACAGGTATGGAAATTTGTTCATTTCTCTCTGAATTCTGGAAATTCACGTGATTTTTTTATGTTTGATTTCTGTATGTTTAGTTTTCAATTCTTGTGAGGTTTTAGATCTCTTTATGAGTTAGTTAATTTTTGATTTTTTTTGTTTGTTGCAGGTTAAAGGAGTTTTTTTTTTAAATTTTTTTTGAAAGAATTGTGATTATGTCTTCGCTTAGCCGAGAGCTTGTGTTTCTCATACTTCAATTTCTCGAGGAAGAGAAATTCAAGGAAACTGTTCACAGGTACGTAATTTTACACTTTATTTATTTTTTGATAAAATTGATTTATTTTTTGTGGTTCATTTCTTGTTATTGTGATTTGGATTTGGTGAGAATTTGTTTTGTTAATTTTTTTTTGTTCTTGTGTCAATTTTTTTTTATATGGGTGGAGACTGGAGCAAGAGTCAGGGTTTTACTTTAACATGAGGTATTTTGAGGAAATGGTGACAAATGGAGAGTGGGATGAAGTGGAGAAGTATTTGTCAGGATTTACGAAAGTTGATGATAATAGATATTCGATGAAGATTTTCTTCGAGATTAGGAAGCAAAAGTACCTTGAAGCTTTGGACAAGTATGTGCTTGCTTGCTTTTTCTGTACAGTTAATTAATATGGATTTTGTTTTTAATACATTTCCTTTTTGGGGGTTATGATTTTGATTCGAGTAATCGTGACATAGGCTGAACTAATTGTTTGCATGGGCCCACTGTGCTAAGTGGGGGCCACTGTAGCGGTTAATTTGATTGGTCTGGTGTACATAGACTGGGAGTAGTCTATGTAGCAGTATTTTACTTTGAAGCATTGGTTAATTTTTGCACGGGTGAAAAAATGCAGGCGAGATCGTGCGAAGGCAGTGGAAATTTTAGTGAAGGACTTGAAAGTATTTGCAGCGTTTAATGAAGAGCTTTTTAAAGAAATTACGCAGTTACTGACGCTGGAAAACTTTAGGGTACATAATTTTTATTTTAATTGTTAGTCTTGTTCTATTGTACCTAATTTATTGATGATATCTGGATATCCTGTGTTTGTTTTCTTTAATTTGCAGAGATAATGAACAGCTATCCAAATATGGAGATACCAAGTCTGCTAGGGGTATAATGCTTGGTGAACTCAAAAAGTTGATAGAGGCTAACCCTCTTTTCCGTGACAAGCTTCAGTTTCCTACTTTGAAGAATTCTAGATTGCGGACTTTAATTAATCAAAGGTTATTGAGAATTTCTTGTCTTACTTCTGTATGTTGACTCTTTGTATTGAAGTTTTTTTTTTGTTACTCACTTTCCTTGCCATTGAATTGCAGTTTAAATTGGCAACATCAGCTTTGTAAGACTCCAAGGTCTAATCCTGATATAAAGACTTTATTTGTTGACCACAGTTGTGGACAACCAAATGGCGCACGGGCCCCATCCCCTGTCACTAATTCCTTAATGGATGCTGTGCCTAAGGCAGGGGGTTTTCCTCCAAATAACTAGTCATGGAGTAAGTGACAAATCTGAAAGGAGTTACCCTGTTTATCTATGCTGGTTTTGAATTATGAACTTATATGACTCTGGATATACATGCTTGCAGCCATTTCAGCCCACGCCTACTATTCCACCTTCTCTTGCAGGATGGATGGCAAATCCATCTACTGTCCCTCACCCATCTGCTTCTGCTGGGCCCATGGGCTTGGCTGCTCCTAATAATGCAGGTAGACTACATCAGACATTTGAACCAGCTTCTTTAGATAGTTTTTAATGTTCTTACAGTCTTTGACAAGCATCCTTGGAATCTATTATAACACACATGTACAAACTCAAGAAGGAAGTCTTAGCTATAATAATATAGATAATGATAGTAGAAATGTGCTCTTATTTAAAAGAGGAAATGCATTACTAAGGGTTAATTGTTACTGCTCAAAGATCATATCTTTACTTGATGGTTACCTTCATCCAACCATAACCCTAGCAAAGGGGAATTTTTAGACTTCTTATTGTTTGCATTTTATGCAAACAAATATATATACTGAATATGCATTATTCTATTAGGATCTTATCGGCTCGACAGAAGTATGAGTATTTTATTGACAATATTTTGTTAAATGATCACGAGTTCATATTTCATAGCAGAGAATTTGATTGGTGATTCAATCTCTTCTTCACACTACTTTTCCATTTAATTTCCGTGGTTTCTTGTGTGCTAATTTGCCTCTACTTCTTCTTTGTATCTTCATTGTAGTAGCACTCTTAAAGCGTCCTAGGAGTCCCCCCTACCAATAACCCAGCTATTGACTATCAAACAGCAGACTCTGAACATGTGTTGAAGAGGTCAAGACCATTTGGATTATCAGATGAGGTATCAACTGAAACTTGGCCTTGTCCTTTACATTCCTATGCTGCGTTTTTGCCTTAATATGATCTTTGATGCCTTTTGCTATTATGAATTTGGAAATACGTCTTAGTGTGATTTTTGAGATGCCAAGGTGGATGATTTAGGTGGATGCAGATATAGATTGAAACTGTTTCGATATTCATGCTTGGAGGTGGACTGTGGTGTGTGTGCATGTGCATTCCAATAAATATTATGGGATCAAGCTTCTCATGATGAGCTAAGATTTGGCTGAATAAAAAAAGTTAATTTGTTAACTATCCTAATTCTTCTTCTTTACTGGATATTCTATCAGGTCAATAATCTTCCAGTTAACATTCTGCCTGTTGCTTATATGAGTCAGAACCACGGCCAAAGCTCTTACTCTTCTGATGACTTGCCCAAGAATCCTGTCATGACTTTACCTCAAGGTTCTGCTGTCAAGAGTATGGATTTCCATCCACTCCAACAAATTCTTCTTCTTGGTAAGCAGCCTCAATATATAGAACAACTGTTCCCATCTTTACCGGTGTGCGTGCGTGCGTGCACGTGCATACTGTTTGCAAATTCGCCAGTTGTTTTGGAGATTGTATCATTTGTTGCTTCACTGTTTCAGTTGGAACAAGCATGGGTGATGTCATGGTATGGGAGTTGGGCAGCAGAGAAAGGATTGGTTGGAAGAATTTCAAGGTTTGGGACCATAACTCAAGGGCTCCGCAGGTACATTTTAACAAATTTAATGGAATATGAAGTAATTATGATACTTTCTGGAGCTGTTATATCAGGTTAAGTTTAACTGATTATCGTGTAGGCTTCTCTGTCCAGTGATTATACAGCATCGGTTAACCGTGTGGCATGGAGTCCCGATGGAACTTTATTTGGTATGTTAAAATGCTACGTTTCTAGCTTGCTCAACCTAAAAGACAACTTTTTCCTGAATGGAAACCAGGAAACTTGCCAGATATGTTATTTTTTTCTTCCTTTTCTAGGTGTTGCATACTCCAAGCACATTGTGCATGTATACTCCTATCATGGTGGTGATGACATACGAAATCACCTTCAGGTTTGTGCCTGAAGTGGATATCATTGAAGCCCAGTGTCTTTCCATTTCTAGATAATGTCATCTATCTTCAATACATGGATTAAAAAAAACTAGCAGTATTCATTTATCATGCTGTAATCCTGTGGATACATACTGAAATTTACTGTCAATTTTCTTTGTGTTTTAGATTGATGCTCATAATGGGAGTGTCAATGATCTTGCTTTCTCTTACCCAAACAAACAACTTGCGATCGTCACTTGTGGCGATGACAGGACCATCAGGGGTATGTTTCTTACATCTCTATTTATAGCATCTACATAATGGTGTTTTTTAAGTGTTTGTGAATCTGCAGGTTTGGGATGCGGTTGCGGGGACTAGACTGTTCAATTTTCTAGGTCATGAGGCATCTGTATATTCTGTGTGCCCACATCACAAGGAAAATATTCAGGTAATATATAGGATGTTAGTTGAACCCTCTCCACCTCCAGCTTTTACTTATTTCTGATTGATAAATGCTAAAACAAAATTAGCAATCTGTTTGTGAGCAGTTGGCAAATGGAGATTCATTGCTAGTTTAAATTCTAATTTTATGAATAGAAATCTGAGTCAAATTTTAAATTAAATACAGGTTTTTCGAAATCATATTTAAATGACATATGCGTAAAAACAGAGGCAGAGAAGATGAAATATTTTGGGAACTTTCCACACCAAAACTGTTTGAAAAAAAAAAAAAACACTGAAAGGGGAGATCAGAGAGATAAAGGGGGGAATTGGATACTGTAGAAGCATGGAAATGGTAAAATTATTTTTGAGAGAGTAGAGTGAGGCTAAAGAGTATTAAAGAGAGGGAGAAAGGCGCTACTCTTCAATTTTTTAAGTATCTATCCTTTTTCTTCTTTAATTTTATTTCCTTCTTACCTTCTCCCAGTTTATCTTTTCAACGGCAGCTGATGGAAAGATAAAGGCATGGTTGTATGATAACATGGGTTCAAGAGTTGACTATGATGCACCAGGGAATTCGTCTACCACAATGGCATACAGTGCTGATGGAACTAGGTTTGTGAACATTCTTTATTGCTTTTCTGTTTTCTGCCAGTGATGAGAGATTGCTATTTCTTATTCTGTTTTCTTTCGACTGAGATATTCATTTCATCTTTATGGACAACTTGCAGGTTATTCTCATGTGGGACCAACAAAGAAGGAGAATCACACTTGGTGGAGTGGAATGAAAGTGAAGGAGCTGTGAAGCGTATCTATAATGGTCTTGCAAAGCGTTCTGTTGGTGCTGTGAAGTTTGATACCACCAAGAATCGATTCTTGGCGGCTATAGATGAGTTCATGATCAAGTTTTGGGATATGGATAACATCAACCTATTAACAAGTATTGACGCAGAGGGTGGATTGCCGGTAAAGTTCTGATGGTCCCTTCTTGTTAAATCTGTTTGATTAAGCCCTTATGATGTACAATCAAGTGGTAAACAAAAAAAAACCTAAAAGCCCTAGAGAACCCATTTCTGAAAATTCTGTTTATCCTGAGGAACTAAGATGCTATATATATGTGGCAATATAGGCAAACAAAAGATGGAGAAACTAAAATCCAATAGGAACAGGAAAACTTAACAATAGTTTTACTGAAAGAAAGGAACTAAAATAAAACATAACTAACTTATGAATTTTCTACCTGAAATAAGCAGTTTTAAAATCTGACTAGTACACTCACATTTAACAACTCTGTTATCATAAATTTTCAGGCTTCTCCTTGTATTAGATTTAACAAGGAAGGAACACTATTAGCTGTCTCAACAAATGACAATAGCATCAAAATTCTAGCAAATTCAGATGGGATCAGGCTGCTCCGAACAGTGGAGAATCGTACATTTGATGCTTCTAGAGCTGCTTCTGCTTCTGTTGTGAAGGTAAAACTTTTATAGGCATGGAAATTATTTTTAGGACCTTTATGTCTCTAGAGTTATGCATTTAGAAAGTAATTATATCTGAACATGCCGCATCTCATGGCAACTATCTTAATGCATGATTGTATGCAGCCCCCCCCAATAGGCAATTTTCCTCCTGCCAATGCCCCAGTTGGAACCAGTGGCGATGATCAAGCTGCTCTTGCAGCACCCATGGTTGGAATGGTAGGTGTTACCTGTCCTTGTAGAATAATCTTATTTATCATATTACCATGTATGCATCTCAATGCAAAAGGATCTATTTACACATTCAATGATTTGATGTTTTCCTTTTGTTTTGAGTTTCTACAGAATAGTGACAGTCGAAGTTTAGTTGATGTGAAGCCTAAAATTCAAGATGAATCAGTGAGAAATCTAGGATCTGGAAATTAACAGAAATAAATGAACCATCACAGTGCCGCTCCCTGAGGCTCCCTGATAGCTTGACTTCCATGAGGGTATGGTTTACTTTTTGCAAATTTTATTAGAAGGATGTTAATATGCTATTTATTCATGTCATGTTCATGTTAGAAAAATGATTGTGCTCCTGAATAATACTGCTGAAAACTTAACACAGTAGTTTGCTGCTATACCATTGTTTTCCTCCCTTCTGATCTGTCTATATATGTGAATATTTTGTGGCACTGTGGCGGGCCATAATAAGTTGACATGCAAGTTCATATCACTAATTGTGAAACAATTTATTAAATGCAATGAGATAATTAGATCATATTATGCTGGATGCGCACTTTCTTACATGTTAACACTTGCTTTTTTGGTGGCAAACACTAGCAGCTATGGTTTAGGTTTGTCTGTTGGTCAAAATTTTAAACTTTCTTTGTTTAATTTTTGTTTTTTGCAGCTGAAATTCGTAACTTGTTTGGTAGTTTTTCCTTGTACTTGTTCTGCAGCTGAAGTTTTATGCATTTGAGATTGCTTTGTATGTGATGTTCTTGAAGCTAACAACTTGTAAGTTGTAATTATATGGGTTTGGTGACAATTGTTTCAGGTGTCTAGATTAATTTATACAAATTCAGGAGTTGCCATATTGGCATTAGCGTCTAATGCAGTGCACAAGCTTTGGAAGTGGCAGCGAAATGATCGAAATCCGCCTGGGAAGGTATTTTTATCGTGTCAGCTTTTTTTTCTTAATAATGTTGGAAGGTTTGTGCTTTGAAGGTTCTTAAATTTACTTGGTGGAAGGTAGCATGTCTATATTGTTCTGTTGATTTTAAAAACCTTGCCTTTAACGAAGTTCTTATTACCTGTTCTAGGCCAATGCCAGTGTACCACCTCAATTATGGCAGCCTTCCAGTGGAATTTTGATGACTAATGATATTAGCGACACAAACCCTGAAGATGCTGTTCCATGCTTTGCACTTTCAAAGAATGATTCTTATGTCATGTCTGCTTCAGGAGGGAAAATTTCTCTTTTCAATATGATGACATTTAAGGTAAATGTTCTATTACTATTTTCTCTATTTAAGCTCCATTCTCTGTGCTTGATTGAATTTTTTGTGTGATGCCATAAGAGCATGATTTAGGGAACTTTGTCAATGAATGGTCTATGATGCTCTTTGCAGTTAAATTTGTACCCTTAATTTTTTTTTTTTTAGCAACATAAAACTGACATTTCCTTTTGGAAAACCAAAGTGTTTGGAAGATATACCAGATGAAGTTATTGCTATTTATATTTCCTTATTAAATTGTGGAACAAACAAATATTTAGGGCTAATTACCAGTTTGCAGATGAAAAGGGTGGCTTTTTCAGTGGAGACTTGTTATCAACACATTCAATACTAGTTTGCTATACATTCTATTCTGTCCTTGTTATATTTTTTTATCCATTTTTCTTGATTGCAGACAATGACAACATTCATGGCCCCGCCACCAGCTGCAACGTTTTTAGCATTTCACCCTCAGGACAACAATATCATAGCTATTGGCATGGAGGACTCTTCTATACAAATTTATAACGTTAGGGTTGATGAGGTATTTGCTTTGATACCTCAAAATTTTAATTTTTTTTATTGGAGGTAGAAAAGCATGAGTAAACAATTTGCAATATTCCATTTCACAGGTCAAAACAAAGTTAAAAGGTCATCAGAAAAGAATTACAGGCCTTGCCTTCTCTCACTCTCTAAATGTCCTGGTGTCTTCTGGAGCTGACTCTCAGGTAAGAATTATTGGTAATGTAAGTCCTTGTGTCTGTTACCATGGAATAAGCAATTAAGCCCTATTATTTAAGGTCATGGATTTCAGAGAAGTCTAGAGGACTGATGTAGCAAATGGCAGTAACTGGCAGTAACATGGAAAGGCTTGTCTTGTGGCAGTTGGTCTTGAGATCATTTTAGGGACAACAATTTGAGCTTTATCTGGAAACTTTTTTTCTTGGATTTTTTAATTTCATATACCTTTTGTAATGCTTCTGTTATGAGGCTTTCTATTTAATAGAATTCTGCGATCTTTTATCCCCTTGTGTATCTGATTGGCTCATATAAAGTAGCTTGTATGATCATCAAGTGTTCAATGTTGGAATTACTCACTCGGTTCTGCATGTGTTTTCCACCTACAGTTGTGTGTTTGGAGCACAGATGCTTGGGAGAAGCAAGCTAGTAAATTCTTGCAAATTCCTTCTGGACGAGTTGCACCTTCTCTTGCAGATACGCGTGTTCAATTTCACCTTGACCAGATACATTTGCTTGCCGTTCATGAAACACAGATAGCTATATTTGAAGCACCTAAATTGGAATGCCAAAAGCAGGTTTGGTGTAGTTTCTGGGAATATTACAGTTGCACTCATTTGTTATTTCATACAATTTATATCATTTCTTTCAAGTGGGAAAGTGTCGCCTGGATTCTAATCACTCGAGATGATGTTATGCATGCATATAGTGAAATGGTGTTGCAAATATTTGTTGAAAATTTTTAGTTTTGGGAATTTTGTCTCCCAAGTTCCTGACATTCTTTTCTATGAAACTGTATCCTCTTAACACAGTGGTTCCGTCAAGAAGCAAGCGGTCCAATCACGCATGCTACATATTCCTGTGATAGCCAGTCCATATTTGTTAGCTTTGAAGATGGAAGTGTGGTTGTTCTCACTGCTTCAACACTCAGATTGAGATGCAGAATAAGTTCTACTGCTTATTTACCTCCTAATCCAAGGTTACTGCTTTTTTCCCCTCCATCTTTTTTGGTTTCTTGATTTTTTTTCCTTTTGTAGAAGATTCTAACTATTTCAATACTCTTGCTTGTTTGCTCTGTCTAATGATGTAATTTTAGCAGCTTAAGAGTATATCCTCTTGTCATTGCTGCACATCCCTCCGAGCCTGATCAATTCGCATTAGGACTAACAGATGGTGGAGTTCATGTGCTTGAACCATTGGAGTCAGAAGGAAAATGGGGGACCTCGCCTCCAGTTGAAAATGGTGCTGGCCCTAGTGCAACTGCTGGCGCTGCTGGTTCTGAACAAGCTCAAAGGTAGCCAGTCATGTGCGCACGGCTTTCAACAAGGACCTTTATTGTCTATGCCTTCCATGCAGTCCCGCTCCCTGGGCCCACCACAATGTGATTTTCATGGGGAAGCTGCGGAAATTAGGTACTGTAGGTTTAGTATACTTGCATCCAGGATAGAGAGAGTACGTTTAAGCGCAAGTGGAATCACTTTGCTTCTCAGAAGAGCATGATGTTCTCAGTTGCCCTCATTAGAAATGACTGGAGAAGCAAGGGTTTATGGCTGTACATTTCAAAAGTCAACTAAAAAAAGAAGAGAGAGAAAGGTAAAGAAAAACTGAAGGTGAAGGTCCGACTATAGAATCTGAAAGGTTATTTTTAGGAAGAAACTTGAGTTGGTTTGGCCAGGGGAACTGGTTGTTTTATCTGCCATTTTTATCTAGTTTCAGGGATGGTCATCTAATTTAATTTCATTTTTCTCTAGTTCCGAGCCGAAGATATTCGTGGCGTTTGACTCCTTTGTTATCTCGTTTTAATTATTACAAGTATGTGTTTTCTGCACCTCGTTTTCTCCGACCCTTCTCCATAGTTGATTCTATCAAGAATTTAGATTCCTGGCTTGGCACGGGCCATCTCCCTTGCTTAATGTTGCCCGCCTAGGCCACCCCTCGTGGAACTTTTTTATATTTGGTCCGCCAAGGATGTGCCGAGCTGGTTTACCTGACGTAGTCCGAGGAAATTTAACATGTTCCCAAGGTGTCCAGTAATCAGTCCGATCTCTCCCAGTTCAATTTCGTCCCTGTCTTTTGTTTTTTCCTGTCTGTTTCAATGCATCATTCAGGCTACAATTATAACCGTCACTTAGTAGTAGTTCCATTGGTGCTTTTGGTGGGAAATTTAGCAAATCAATTTCTCAATGGGCTGGAAGATCTCTAATTATTGTCTTCTGAAAAAGAGAGGGGACCTGTCTGTTAATGTTATGCACCATAAATAAGAACAATGATCTCGTTCAAGATAAAGAAAGAGGTCGATGCCAAGTCTCATTAATTTACTCCTGTTCTGGATAAAGCCGGGTGAGTGAGTGGTCAATTCTAAACATCATTTTATGTGGTTGAGATGCTATCATTGTTTGGATTATTTTGGCAAAACTGGAACGTTAGCTGTCCGTAACAATTAAAAAAAAAAAAAAACTAAAAGTGCTCACCTAAATACAGTTCAACGTAGATGGGAATATTGTTTTTTTTTTCTTGGCATTTGAAAAAAAAAAAACTCTTGAAAATTGTTTAGGAGTAAAATAGTCTTTAGATTAGGATAATCTTGGTGTTCTAAAATTGAGTAGGGATAAGATGGGTTTTTTGTGTTTTAATTGTATTATAAATTTACATCACTACCCTTTAAAGTAATAATTTTTTAGTTTCTACTTGGGAGTTTTTTTTTCCATAAAAAATACATAGTAAAATAACTTATCCATCCTTAAAATAAAAAAAAAAGTTAACTGGCGATGAGGGCCTTTTAATGTTGGTGTTCTAAAATTTTATTTTTATAGATAAATTTTATTCTCAAGTTAAATAGAATCAATTTGTTGAATATAAATGGATGATTATATTTTTTCTTGGTTTTCTTTTCCGCGGCGTTGCTCTAGTGACCCCTATGACTTCTTTTAATATTGTCATGCACTCTTAGCAAGGTACTCTGGTTGTGGGCATAGTCCACAATAGAATGACAGTGAGTCTCAAATGATCTTTTTTTTTTTTTTTTCCAGGTATGATATTGACTGCTTATTTGTTTTAGTTATTTATTATCATTATTTTTTGTTTGGTTCCTCTGTTATTGTTGTCTATGGTTTAAATCAGACTATTACATTACTTCATCTTATTCGGATCCAACCAAATTAATGACTCAAGTAGTAAGTTTTTCTTACTTCTTTACAAATACTACCGTTGCCTAAACATCCAAGTTGTACGTTAAAAAAATTTAATAGGCTCACGGCGTAGCTTGGGTCACAAGTCTAGTACTTGTCTAAAAGTCAAAATAAAAGATAATTATCGAGTCCATATAAACCGAGCCTAAGTTCACTCAAGTGCAAGTAAAATTGAATAGTAGCCCAAACTTTTCCTTCAAACCCATATAGGACAAACTTTGTTATAGCTTGTAATGATGTTTGTCTTCACCTATATAAGTAGCACATTCTAAGACACACTTCTTAAAAACTCTAAAAATATTGGTGAAGTTTTTGAAGGAAAATCAAATGACCAGGAATGGAATTTGTCTGTAATATTAGGACATCCATTTTCTTAGCTATTTGCATTTTCTTTTCTAGAACAATTACTAATTCTCGGGGAATGATCATTGATTTAAGCACCTATGTATAGCTTTGTGTGAAATCTAGTGAAAACGAATTTTTACCTTGTTGAATCAAATAGAAACAGAAACCTTTTGCTTCAATAACTAAAAATTAGTCATTCCATAAACTGGTCAAAATATAAAAACAATGTAAGTAGTTATCGAATATGTATATATAGAAGAGTAATGCTATTTAACCATACATATCTATTAAACTTAGAGCTTTTAAGGAAAAAATGCTTTCTCTCAATGGAGAGTTTTCATTATATAAAAAAAGTACATGAGTATAAAATCTGTACATACTGATTTCTAGCCTTTAGAATATTGAAACTATCATATACAATTAACCTACAACTAGTATATCTAATAAAGGAAAGATTTACAAACAAAGAAACTAGTTGTAAAAGCTATACAAGGTATAAAATCTGCTAAATGACCAACTTTCCTTTGACGCACCTTTTAAATTGATGCCGGTAAATCTACAAGAATCAATTTGCTAACAAGAAAATGATGTTGTTGACATGTCATGGCTTTGGTAAAGATATCCATGATTTGTAGATTAGTGGAGATATATGGAAGGGTAATAAATTTGTGGTTAAAGGCCTCCCGAATAGAGTGACAATCAATCCATATATGCTATATATGCTTGTGGTAGACGAGTTTGATATCAAATTTGGATGGTGTTAGTGTTATCGATATGTAGTGGAGTAGGGTGAACTTGAGACAAACCAAGCTCTGTGAGGAGACCACACAACCAGATGATTTTAGAGTAGGCAACAAACATGGCACGATACTTTATCTTAGTGGAGGACTCAGAGATACAATCATGCTTCTTGCATTCCTAAGAGATAAAAGCATCACCAAGAAATAAACACCATTCGATAGTGAATTTTCTAGTTCACGGGCAACCAACCCAATCAACATCACAGTAGGCTTGTAACTGGAGTGAAGAGCCACTAGGGAAGAATAAGCCATGACTAAATGCATCTAGGATGTTTTGAATGATGCAACAAACAATAGCGAAGTGGAGATGTTAGGGGGTTTGGATGAACTTGTTGATAGTGTGAACAATATAAGAGATATTATACCTGATTATGGTGAGTTAGATAAGACCAATAACCACCTTCCAATAGAGAGTGAGATCCTAAAAAAGCTCTGATGCGAATCTTACGATCACGCAATCATGTAACCCATAATGAATATTGACATAAACCTGGAAAGGCTAAGAATCAGATTTAAGGATATAAAAATGACACAACAACTACATTGAATTAAAGCACCAACACTATTGGAAATAAAACCCCCACCTAACGATTATAAAAAAATCACGAACGAAAAGTATATAAAAAATATTATGTAGATAATTATTTTTTGATAAGTTGACTTTCAGTTCATTTAAGAACTAAAGTGTAAGAATCCTCTCAAACACATAATTTCATTTTATTCATCAAAAGTCTAGAATTCCTTTAACATTTCCTTTCAAAAGGGTATTTATACTTCTTAAAATTAAAGAGCTAATGGTCTAAACATGACCAAATAAAATACAAAAGCTTGAATAAAATAAAAACAACAAAAATTAAATCAAAACTACTTAAAGTTATTTATTAGTGCTAGAATCTGTCACTTAGTTTGCATTTGTTTTTTTGACTCCCCATTGCTGCCCTATGTTCTCTTTTAAGGAATCTGAAAGTGCTATCCACTTTGCATGAAGATGCTCATGACAAAGTGACCTAGCTTTCCATTATCACTTGTCTAGTAAACATATGCTTTGTTGATGTATTGTGCTAGCAGGTTCTAAAGTTGAATTGAAAACTTTGTCTTGCCAAATCTTTTATGTTTACTGTCTCCCTTTTTTGTTGCCTTATTATTTGCTGAATATCATTGTATTATTAGAAAAAAAGAATCCATGCCAAATAAGAAGTTCATAAATCAAAGGCAACCATATAACAAATCTTATATAACAAATCTTTCTCACCCCATCTAAAAAAAATAAAAAGGGTAAAGGAAACAAAAAAACAAATCTACTACTAGAAAAAAATAATTGGACAAGTAGGTAACTCAGTGAATTCTTTTGGGAGAGTGCTAGTTATCTTTGTAAATCCCATGTATTCCATCGAATGAGGAAAATCTTTGCCTATAAAAATCACCACTATAAAACAACCATGTTTATATTTAATAATTTACTTAGCACAAAAAAAAAAGCATAATCTCAAACTAACTAACCTCAGAAGACGAGAATCGCTTCTCATTGAAACTATTATAGAATCTATCAGCCGTTACTTGTATTAAGTTTTATTAATACACTGTTCCTATCTTCCATTCCATGATTCCTGAATAAAAATTGCATAGTACAACCTAATTAAGGCTTTTGATAATAATAATTCAGTTTTCTACTCTTAATAGTAAAAATTTAGCGTTTTCAATAACAAAGATGATAAATTAGGGTTTTTGATAGTACTTGATGAAGAGGAGTTCATGGACATAGTCAATGTGGTAACCGTATAATCTGATGAAGTCTTTGAAGTAGTTGGGGATGGTGAGGATGAAGAGAGAAGTGAATTGAAAGTTAGGGTTCGAGAGTGAGAATTTATGCGATGCATTTCAATATATATTTCAAATATGTTAGGCTTAAAGCCTAACAATAGAAATAAAAGAATAAATCAAAAGAGAAAGAAAAGAATAAAGAAGAAGAAATGAATGTATTTATGTTATGTTATTACTTGCCCCTCATGAAAATTTTTACAATGCTTATATACATAAATTATTTATTCTTCTAACAAACTAACTAATTCTCCTGTCAATCTTAATTACTTCTTGACTATTCTAACTACTTTTTTAACTGTTAATTGCCATATTCAATATATGAATTATTTATGAATAGTTCCTGCTAATCTTGTTGAATCCAACTTACAACAACAACCTTTACTTTTCTTATAAATTATAATAAAATGCCTCCCCTTTTATTGAATTTGGTGGCAGAGATGAATGTAGTTTCTTTGAGAGATGAAGGATGGTTGGTGTTTACTGAGTGAACTTAAGGGTCAACATTTTTTTTTGGAGTGAATTAGATCAATGATTGAAATTAGGTTGGGGTAGAGGGAGAACAATAAAACATAAAGAAATGTAGGTTGGCGGGAAATTAGCGGTTAGATCCTAGGGTACGATGCCATTAAATGAGAGGTGTTTGCCAGGAATGAATAAAATAAAATAAAATATGAAAAAGTCTTAATATGTATTGTTATCAAACTTACATATTTAAAAAACATAATTCAATATTTTTTTTACTTTAGTTTATATCGAGTGTTGAAATTAATAATATTAAAATAAACCTAGTTATAAAACCAGGACTGACTTGATAGGTTGATTTGGGGCCTGAAATGGTTAGAGTTTAAGAAAAAATAAAGGAAGGATTGACTTAACCTAGCCCAGTCAAAAATTCAGGTCAACTCAAGATAAAATATTGGTAAAAAACCCATTCATTTAAAAAAGAATTAAAAATTTTAGGTTAGTCGATTTGACATTCCTGACCCATAACTTGAACCTTGTATTGGGTTGACTTCTGAATCAGGTTTTAAAACTGTAATAATATATTTTTATCTATATATTTACTCGGGTGAACCCGTGTTGACCCTCCCAACCTGTGACCAGGGCTTTGCCCTGATTGACCCCCCGAGTCGAGTTTTAAAACTAAGATAGTAATAACTTTTATCCTTATATTGACCCAAGTCAACCTGAGTTGACCCACCAGTTTCGTGACCAAGACTTTGTCCTGGGTTGACCCCTGAATCAAGTATTAAAACTATGACAGGCTTTGCCCTAGATAGAATTTCAAATTAGGTTTTAAAACTATTATAATAATTGTTTTTATTTTTACACTAACTCGGGTTAACCTGACCGATTACCCGGGCTTCGATCAGTGATCTGAGCTTTGCTTTGGATTGACCCCTGAGTTAAGTTTTAAAACTATGATAATAATTATTTTTATTTTTACATGTCTTAGTTGGATAATTTTGGAATTGAAAGTTTTTTACAATGATATTTTAGGAATAAAAATAATAAATATTGTTTTTGAAAACTTTTCCCCTCAATACCTCCTATTTTGAAAGTATAAAAATTCACTCTAAAATTATCCTAGAGACAAAAATATTTTTACTTCTTTGTCTTTGTCTTTTTAACCAAACATATTTTTGTTTCCATTGTCTTCGTCCATTCTGTCCAGGGATAGTAACCAAACACTACCTTATAGATCTATAATGATTGTGACATTAATAGTGAAGTTGATACAAGACACTATGATATTTTGGTAGGATTCATTTGAAGGTTTGATTATATTAGTTTTTAACATATTAATATAGTAATTGTTACATTAAAAAAATATTTGTTCCTTTTTGGTATAGTTTGGTCTGTTTGAAATGCTCACAATAACTTGATTTTTAATTTTTAATGAGAAAAAAACACACTTGGATGATTTGTATTATTCCCTTTTTCATCAGGTTGCTAGTTGGGTGAAATACAATGATGTGAATTTCTACTATAGGGGGTCAAACTTACTTTGTTTTTTATATTGTCTCCTTACGTGGACTATTAGAACAAATAAAAGAAATGATTCATCTTGGATACATCTAACTATAGGTATGCTGAAGTGGAATGTTGATGCATCATCAAATGACAAACCAAGACCTTTAGGAATAGGTGGTTTTCTCAAAGATCATGAAAGGAGATTTCTTTATATTGGTTTTGTTCCACAAGTAATATGGATTCTAATGAAGCTGAGGAAATGACAATTAGAAAAGATAAGCTTTTGAGTATTGATTTTTGCTATGTTCTTACAAATCAATGGGTTGTGGAGTCAGATTTTTACAATGCAATAACTTGAATTAAAAAAAAAAGTATTATGCGACTTTAACACCTTCAAATATAATTCAATGATATTTTCAATGCATGCAATAGGTTTAATTGTGCTTTAATCATGTCTATATATAAAAAAATCATGTTGCGAATCATTTGTCCAAGCAAGGAGTTTTTAGAGAAAATGACTTAGTCGCTTGGTTAGAGCTTCTTCTTTTTATCAGGATCTTTTTACTTGATTCAATTGTGAATTTAGTTTTGTTGGATAGTTCATGCCCTTTTGAAACTTTTATGTACTTTTCTTTGTTAAGCCATGTATTTAATGACTATAACAATTAATTTAATAAATTTCTCGTATTAAAAAATAAAGAATGTTGATATGGTACGTAGCTAATATATATCGACTTTATTGTTATGTTAATTATCATTCTATTGTGAATAAATCCATCATTGTGAATTCTCATGCGTAAATATTATTGTAGCATTTTATACGTACCTACAATGGTAATCGATCATCTCCTAACTAACCATGAATTACTCAATAAAACACAACAGTAAAATATATTTGAAAAACAAACAGATAATCCTTGGGGTACTTAATTTTCTTACCAATGTGATATTTGTTATAGAAAAAAAAGTTTTCAAATCATAGAATGTGAATTTTATCACATTTAATGATGTAATTAAATATAATTATTATAAAATGCATCAGCCAATCATTAATCATATATTATCTTATTATTTAACAAAAGAATTAAATAAATCTAGCATTATCAAACACAAATTCACATTTCAGAAAAAAAACCATAACACATGCCTTATATCAATGGATCATATATATATATATATATATCCTCAATCAAATCACATCTCACATCCTTTGATAAATGACGTACAAGCAAGATCCATTCATCCCATATAAGGCAAATTCTATCAGAGGAAGAGGGTGGCATATACTTTTTGAAAAAGATTTCAAACTCATAACTTAATTAAAACGAAAAAGAAATCTCCTCCTCCCTCTTAATCCGTTAAGTGCAAGATAATTAATAATAATAATAAAAAAAACCCAGCGTTACAAGAAATTGCTTTTTCAAAAACGAAATATCAAATTCATCAAACGCAGCGTTTTTTTCAAAGCCCGCCTTTGTTGCCTCTAATAAATAACACAAGCACGCACGAATAGAGAATAAATAAATAAATAAAGAAAGAAAGAAACAGCTCTCAAAGAGAGAAAAAAGAGAGGAATCTTTCTTTCACCACAGTGTCAATCTCTTCTTGGATATACACAGTAGCCATCATCACCACAGATCTCTCATTTCCACCTCCAGAGCAATCTCTTCAAAGGTACTGTCTTTTCCTTCTTTTTTTTTATCTGATTTTGACTGATCAAGAAAGGTTATATGATAAACACTCCAGTTGTAGTTTTATTGATAAAGATGTAGTTTAGGGTTGTTTGATATGAACACTAGCTAAAAAGATTTAAGACTTCGATTTTTTTTTCTTTTTTTATGATAAAGGTACTGAGTTAGTTGTTGCTAAAAGAGAAAATGGCACTACGTAAGGCAATTGGGGCTGTAAAAGATCAAACAAGTATAAGTATAGCGAAAGTGGCAGCGAATGCATCACCAGAACTTGAGGTTTTGGTTATTAAAGCTACTAGTCATGATGAGGATCCTGCTAATGAGAAGTATTACTGGGAGATTATAAGTCTTATTTCGAGTTCAAGGGGTTATGTGAATGCTTGTGTGGCTACTATATCGAAAAGGATACGTAAAACCCGTGATTGGATTGTGGCTTTAAAGGCTTTGATGCTTGTTCATAGGGTTTTGATTGATGGACACCCTTTATTTGAGGAGGAGATATTGTACGCCACGAGGAGAGGGATGCGTGTTTTGAATATGTCGGGTTTTAGAGACGAGGCGCATCCGAACTCATGGGATCATACGGGGTTTGTGAGGTTTTACGCAATGTATCTTGATGAGAAGGTTGAGTTCGCTGTTTTTGAGAGGAAAGTGAGAGAGGACGAGAGAAAATTTGATGAGGGTGATGATGAGTTTGGACGTAGAGAGAATAGGAATGATTATGAGTATGGGATGCCTAGGAGATCGAGGTCTTATGAAGATTTGAATGGTGATATGGTTAAGCGAGAACAGAAGAAGGAGGTAACGCCAATTAGGGAAATGAAGCCGGAGAGGCTCTTAGGCATACTGGGCCAGCAGTTGAGGATCCTTGATAGAGTTTTGGCTTGTAGACCAACAGGAATGGCCAAGAATAATAGATTGGTGCTTGTAGCCCTTTACCAGATGGCGCAGGAGAGTTTTGGGCTATACACTGAGATTTGTGAGGCATTGGGGGTATTGTTGGATAGATTTACTGAGATGGAGTATGCATATTGTCTTAAAGGTTTTGATATTTATGCTGGTGCAGCCAAGATAATTGATGAGCTGGTGATGTTTTATGGTTGGTGCAAGGATATGGGGATTGGAAGATCATCCGAGTACCCTGAAGTGAAGAAGATTACTGAAAATCTTTTGGCGACCCTTGGGGTGTTCTTGCAAGAAATGACGAATAGGCGAACTAAGAATCCTGAGAGAAGTATGGGGGAGAACGTTCCGGCTAAGCGAGAAAAAGAACCCGAAATGAATGAGGTCAAGGCTCTTCCTCCACCAGAGAGTTATACCCCTCCACCCCCTCCTGAGCTGCAGCCTAAGCCACAGCCTCAACAGGTGACAGAAGATTTCATAAATCTAAAGGATGATGGCATTTCGGCAGATGAGCAGGGCAACAAATTGGATTTGGCTTTGTTCTCTGGACCCCCAACTACAGATACAAATGGTGCGTGGGTAGCATTCTCATCAGATGGAGAGCCTGAGGTAACTTCAGCATGGCAGACCCCATCTGCTCAGAGTGGTCAAGCAGATTGGGAAATGGCATTAGTGGAATCTGCTAGCAATCTATCGAAACAGAAAGCTACTTTAGGAGGTGGTTTTGATCCTTTGCTGTTGAATGGAATGTATGATCAGGGGCTAGTAAGGCAACATGTAAGCACATGGCAACTGACTGGCGGTAGTGCAAGTAGTGTGGCATTGCCTGGTGCGGGCAAGAGTGCAACACCAGTTTTGGCATTGCCTGCTCCTGATGAGACAATACAGCCAGTCGGAAACCAGGATCCATTTGCTGCTTCCCTTGCAGTTCCACCTCCTTCCTATGTGCAGATAGTAGACATGGAGATGAAGCACCATTTGCTAGCAAGTGAACAGAAGCTCTGGCAACATTACGGAAGGGATGGGATGCACGGTCAAGTGAGTTTGGCCAAGATTAATGGTGCCTCTGGTTTCTATGGCTCTAATCCTCATCCAATGACGATGCCTTATGGGATGTCACAGTCAATGGCATGGGGCATCAGGGAGGGTACTACTATCCGTCCTATTAAGTCGCTTGTCTCGATGACCTGCTTGCATTTCCTATGATGCACATTACTATCATACTTTTTTCCCTGATCTGCATCACTCTGTGAAGATTTTTTGCAAGTAAATAATGCTGGCCATTGTGATTCTTTTATGTAATTAGTAATTAGTTGCATCACAGGGAGAGACAAGATTCTGAAAGTGTAATATTACAATCAATATGGACATTATTTATTTCCTCCTTTTGCCATCGAATTTTCAGACAGAAATGAAACCATCAGTCGTACGTGTCTTCTTATGTCTCTCGGTAGCTTACATTGTTGTTCAAGTTCTTGCAGGAGGCATGCCTCTAAATTTCTTGTAGAAGGCAACCCCGTCTGAATTTGGGAGTTACAGAACCTCTGCTTCATGCCTTGATTTTCCACTCTCACGTTTCAAACTGATGAAAATTTCCTTACAGGGAGAATTTGAACTTTATGTTTGAACATGTCAACTATGACTAGCATGAAAGGGGCATTGAGTTCACATTGATTCTCTCGATTTATGGTCGTCGTCACCTTTGAGTCCTCAGCGTCAAGGACTGGTTGCCGGTCCAATTAGCCTGTCATGATCATGACCACGCACTTCATGCTGCTTTTGGTATTAAGATATTATTTATTATGCTCCGTAACGGCCTACAAGATGGGTTTTATTTAATTTTCCTTTACTACTAGAAACTAATCAAAATGAAGCAAACACGATTTATGCAGTCTTATTTACTTCTTAAGCATGACTCCTCTAATTATTATTAAGATATTGAAAATGGCCTTGAGTTCGTGAATTTGATTTTGCCAAATAACTAAGCTGAGTTGAATCAAGATTCTTTCATTAAGAACCAAAACTATTGAAGGTATTTTGTTTCTTTACTTGTGAAGATATGCTGTTTCATAGAGAAAGGATACTAAAGTCTACTAACCTTTTGAATTGTCATTAGAGGTTAGATTCTAATGTTGAGTTAATTTTCCTATCAATTAGGGAAGAACTAAACAACACACAAAGGAAAATGCAGCAGTTGATAGTTGTCTCTCCTTTGTTCCGATGAGCTTTTTCATGCATGATTGTTGATCAAAAGAAAGGTGAAAGAATCCTAAGGGGTGTAGTTCAACTGGTTAGGTTTTAGGTTTGCTTCTTAAAGATCACCAGTTCGAGTCCCATAACTAGAAGTTTAGAAGTTTACATAATCGTTAATTTTAAAACTCGTGGGATTAATCGAGATGTGCGCAAGCTGCCGGACACCTATATTAATAAAAAACAAAAAAGAAGAAGGTGAAAGGCAACCTTGGCTTACTTCTTAAGCCAGAAACCTGATGGATCATGTTATGGTCATCACTGTGACATGGTGAAGCTATGTGCCTTGGCCCTGGAACATGGCATGGGGACGATAGAGGTCATATGATCAAAGTCCCAATCTGTGAAACTTCCATGATCGAACTAAAACAGCTCTTGGATCACTTACGAGTACAGTTTACTGTGGGTTTCGAATGAATTTGTGTCAGTCATTTAAGATGGGCAACAACAAGTCACAAACAAAGCAAAAATGAGAAAGATGAGCCATTCACAATCGGTAGCAAAAAAGCTGCCTGCCTATCTGAGGCGATGCCTCAACATTTTTATGTACATGCGAGAAATTTCCCATTAGCGATTGCCTTATAGTTTTTTTTTTTTTTTTTATTGAGATTATTGATACATTGTTTCAAGCACGGCTAAAACCTTGTTTTTATAAATTAATTTTTTATATATATTTTTGAATCATTTTAATATATTAATATAAAAAAAAATTTAAAAAAATAAAAAATTTTATTTTAATATATTTTCAAATAAAATAAACCTAAAAAAAACATCTGTTATATTTCCATTCTCTAAAGCGAGTCCTCTGCCATGCTTTTAAAAAATACCAATGAACCACGAGATCGTTTGATAGAGTTGCGGAACTCATGATCACTTTAATTCGGTTGGTCTCTTTGTATTGCTGTCTAACTATCATTTAATGGCTTCAACAATTTTGTCCAGCTACTCCTTTTCCGGTAGTGATGGGGTTTGTTCGAAATCATGCAGCCGATCAATCTAGGGCCAACTTTTATGTACGAGTTGGTCTTTCTTTTTTTCAATTCATTTGATAAGAAATATAGCCGAAGGCCCGATCAAAACAAGTAAACAACAGTGTCTCAAGACTGTTTAGCTGAAGAACATATGGGCTTATCGTATCAACTTGACCTAAAATGGACGCTGACCAACACAAATCTCTCATTTCAGCTATGAAAACTCTCTTTTTTTTTCCTACAAAAATTTCAAGCAATAACAACAATCAACACTAGTTTATTTTTCTCAAAAATGTCACAAATGCAAGTCAAATTTCTTCTGCTTTAGCACCGATACGAACGAAATTGCTATATTACTGCGTATTCCTACCGAAACTCACATATTCTATACTGTGGGAATTCTTAACATGAGCTACAACATCATTACCAGCCTTCGCAGTGATTTTCTCTACATCAGGCAATTTTACCAGAAGCTATTCAACTGGAAGTGTTTAAATGGACCGGTGGATCCCTCTGTTCATTCTGATTTCAAATCACAAAAAGGAATCCATGTCAATTTTCAGATTTGAATCTGCAATCAGGGTGACTTGACCTGGACATGGTCCTCAATTGGCAATTATCACCCTATGAAATGGGCATCAGTGTCACTTCAAAGAGAAACATTGCTAACATGGATGACATGCTGAGTTAATTATCAGAAAATGGCTGGGATTCCATGCACAGATGCACCAATTTTCTTTGGTATTGCCCATAATATTCACCAACTGCAATGACATCTTCATTCTCTGGATTCAACCCTGGCGAGTTAGCTAGAGCATCCTTACTTTGAGAACTAGACAAGCGACTGCATTCATGTAATTGAACATGGAGTATCAAAATTGAGAAGCACTTACTTTAGTGGGTTTGCATCTAATTGCAGCAACAACCATGATGATTGAATTTTCCAAAAACAAAAACAGGAAAGTCAAGCTAAAAAAAGAGAAAAAATTTGCAGAGAGGTTTTCGATAATTTGGTGTGAATTTAAGTGGGCATGCTTTGGATTTTCAAATTATCTTGTATTATTCGAGATTTTTTCTGCAAAGAGAGAAATGAACAGAGAAGAGGAAATTAGGGTTTGTAGAGTGGTCAAGATTGGAAATTGAAATCTGGGTGCTAATAACTAATCTTAACAAAGAACTTAGTGAAGGGAAAGGGAATGAGAATTATAAGAATTGGGAGGGAAGAAAGAGTTTCTGCAGTGTACAAAAATGTTATTTCATTCAAAAACTGAATCTTCTTTACATCATTGTTTTATTTATATTTTATATTACTACTCTAACTAACTAACTAACTAACTAACTAACTAACTGATTCTAACTAATTTTATTACAATCTATAACAATTTTTATTATCATGTGTTAAATGCTTTCTTATTCCATCTAACTATAACAATTTTTCTCGCCATTCTTCTTTCTTTTATTATTTCTCTGCATTATTTCCAGCTCACGTTACTCATGTTATTGCTGTAACAATGCCTTTCCTTTGTAAACATTATTGTCCTAAAAAATGTATGTCAAAATCTAGAAATAACAATGCCTTTTCTTTATAATCCTTTATTCCAAGATCGCCACTAGATTTATCTTCATCTTGCCTGAGTCATTAATTACTGGAACTGTTGAAGATACGTACTACTGTATTGTTCTCAATTTTCTTTTTAAGAAAGGAAACATGGAATATTGGGTGTACATTGGTTGTTGCTGGTCACTACAGCTACCAAAGTAATGTGGATTCAACTTCATAATTCTTCTTAAAGCTACTGTTGTTTTTCTACAAGGTTGTAGCCTTAAATACACTCATTCTCCAATAATGAATGTTTTTTCTGTCTTTTTTTTATCTGCCATTTGCTTCGTCGTGTTTCCTGCCATCTTTAATTGCCTTTGCAACTCCTAATTCATTTCATTCCTCTTTTGTAATATTTCCCTAAGTGCAGCTACGGTTACAATCTCTGGTAATGTTACTTCTGTAATTGGTGGTGAATTACATTTTAGCTCTTGGAACACTGGATATGATCACTAGTTCTACTTAAAAATAATTAAAATTATTTACAAAGAGTTAAAAAACAACTACTCGGTCCTCCAAGATTGAAGTGATGAGCAAAGATTATACATAAGAATAGCCCAACCCAGATACATGGGAAACAGCATCACTAGTGGCTGGATGGGATCCATTCTGTGACAGTCTTAACCATTGTGATGTGCTGACGACCACACTTACAACCAATCAAATACATTTTCTCCAATGGTGTAGTGGTTTTGGAGGAATTTTGATCATGTTTTTTATTCATCATTTATAATAAAAGTTCCTGTGATCATATAAATGATGAATAAAAAAGCTGGATGTTGAGAATTACATAGCAATCTCTGGGTGATTAAAAAACTACCGTAATCCACAAAACTATAGTTGGTAATTCCAATCTAGTTTAGTGGGTTAATTTAAAAAATCCAGAGCTTCAAAGTTTGATTCAAATTAAATTTTAAATTGAATTAGATAAAACATTAAACTAGTAAAATTTAACTAACCCGTTGGGTGATCAAACATGTTAATCATCCATTCCCGTCGACTAGGTAGCCCACCACAGCTGATCTTTACGTGTCACCTCAAACAGGAATTGCCATGCACGCACAAATTGCCCATATGTAAAGCATCCCACAGCATCCACACATACAATCGTCAAGTCGTATTCCTCTACACACTTCAATTGGATAAAACTGTAAAATAATTAAAATGTATGGCTTACCTTCCTGCCTTAATCTCATGCATGTGCTATATGCCGTGGACATGAATCACAAAAATTGATTAAATAGGCCCACAGACCGACCACACCACTTCAATTAATAACACCCATTTTCTCTCTTTCTGCTCTTGAATTTTTTCTACCAATATAATCTTCCCCTCATATTCCCTTCAAGATTTGAAGTAAAAGATCAGGATCTTAATTTATCCTCGTAGATTGTTGCTAGCTGTTGCTTAAAGATGATGGTGGATGAGAAATTCTGTTTCAAAGAGGCAACGAACCTTACAGTTCACAAGACCTCTGTGTTCTTCCCAGGAGATGGTTTCATCGTCTATGATCCTAACAGGGAAATCATCTTTCGGTTTGATTCTTATGGCCCTGATTCTGAGCCTAAAGATGAGCTTGTTCTCATGGATGCCGGTGGCAAGGGCCTCCTCACCCTTCGTCGAAAGGTTAGCTGCTGCTTTTTTCTCTGTTTTTTTTTGGTCTTTCAAGCTTCGCTTTGGAAAATTAGTTCCATACTTCAAGGTTCAATTACTGTAACATTTAATCTCTTTGAAATGATAGACGATACTACTTTAGTTAATAGAAAAACCTGACAGTTCTTCCGGCATTTATTGAACCTGTAGGATTAAATTATCTTTTAGTCCATGGTTTTTTAATGTAATTATAAATTAGCTCTTTTTTCTGAAAACTCTATAATTTAATCCCTCGATTCTTGTTGACTGTTGCCCAATTAAAATTATACTTTAGTTTTCTTAAATTCCAAATGTAATACCAACGTAGTGTGAGGATTTAGATCAAAGAAAAAAAAAAGAATACATTTTTTAACAAGTCAAGTCAAAAGATTTAGTTTTGGATTCATAAGGAAGAAAAAAGGGATTTAGATATAGGCTTAGAAAAAGAAGGACTAAGCTGTAAATTTAATCAAAAGGCAGGGACTAAGGAATAGTTTACTTCAAAGAAACTAAATTCCCTCCATCGTGGCAAAGGGTGATTCGAACCTTGGCATTTTAGTACTGTTTGATAAAGTTAATCCCTCCATCTAGGGATTAAAAGTTAATAACATTTTACTTCAAATGTGATTATCTTAAGTAAGAATTATAGTTTTAAAATTTAGTCTGAGTTAATTTGAGACCTGACTAATTTAAAATTAAAATCGGGTAGGGTTTAATAAAAACAAAGAAGTAAAAAATCCGGGTGATCTGGCGGATTGATTCAATGACTCAATAAGACTTGGTTAAAAACTCGGTTTTTCAATCCGTTGATTATCTTTTTTAAAAAATCAAAATGATGTTTTGATTTATAAAAGAGTTAAGATTAACCCAAGTGACCCGATCAAAACTCAATAACCTAAGTCTTAAACATGATTGATCACAAAACTGGGTTTAAAAACTCTGTTACGAATCAGCAGCAAGGGATTAAGATGGTTTACCTGCAAATGTCAATAAATCTATACAGAAGATATGCAACTCAGATGTTACATTAATTAATAAACACTGAAAAGAAGTCCCAGTCTCCACGCTAACAATTTTCTTCTAGCTTTTAACACCAATATCCACCGTGAAGTTATTAAGATCCTTAGCAAATTAAGTCACCTCCTATCTATTTAAATTATCCACTGAACAACAAGAGTAAAAAAAAACATTCATTAACTTGCCACTTTCTTCATCATCATTCAATAAAATTACTAAGATTGTAATTGTTTTTGGTTGGAGAATGAGGGAAGGGATGTCAGCTGCTGGGGAAGGGAAGTTAGGATATTGGAGAAGAGAGCAAGAGGAAGAGAGTGAGATAAGGGATGGAGATTGGTTTGAATTAGAATTCATCGGCTTCAATTGAAATTGTCATCCCTAACTCCATCCAATCCAAATATTAATTTCTAGGTTCAAACTGCAATAAATCAATATTGTAAGTTTAACGAACTAAGTTTCATATAAAAATTCCCCCATAATGTATACACGTTCCTGTCTCAAGTTTCTGCATGGTCAGGGTTTTAGAGAAGAAATAAATAAACTTCTTTGTTCTATTAATGAAAAATGAAATTAATATGGATTCTAGTTTTCTTTGATTTGTTGAAAACAGAAGCCAAGTCTTCATCAACGGTGGGAAGGCTTCTTAGGAGAGAGGGAGGAAGATCATCAAGAACCAGTTTTTAGTGTTTGCAGATCTAGTATCATCGGACGGTCCAACTTGATCGTACAGGTTTTTGGTGATCCAGGTGAGGAGTACCATATCAGGGGTTCTTTTTCTCAGAGATGCTGTACAATTTTTAACACTTCCTCGGAGAATTCATCAAAAGATCCGGTGGCTGTGATCAAAAGAAAAGTGGACCCCTCAACTCATGTGATGCTTGGAAAGGATGTCTTTTGGCTTTGTGTAAGGCCAGGGTTTGATGGTGCTTTTGCAATGGGATTGGTTCTGGTTCTTGATCAAATGTACGGTGATAATGCTGATGGTGATGTGCAGGACGTAGACCCTACTCCCGAGGAGTTTTCCTCTTAACCCTTTTATTTAAGGTTTCCTTATAGATAAAACTAAATTACTGACTCGTGATATTTGCCATAGTTTGAGTTAAATTTTGGTTGAATATAAAAAAATATTTAGATATTATTAATATTTTTTTTGAGTGAAAAAAATTAAAATTATATAAAGATTGACTTGATATAATTTAGTTAAATTTAAGGGTCTCAAAACAACGTGAACAACTTGTAAAAACATAATTTTACTCAATTTGTTTTTCAAAATAATATTTTTTTAATATTAAGATAACAACATAGTGGATTGACTTATATCAACCTGGGTTAACATGTTATATCTATAATATAGGTTATGAAATTATGATAACTTTATAGAAAGTAAATCAAAATAAATTATGAAGCATTATT
Source organism: Populus simonii (assembly GCA_007827005.2). Classification (NCBI taxonomy): domain Eukaryota; kingdom Viridiplantae; phylum Streptophyta; class Magnoliopsida; order Malpighiales; family Salicaceae; genus Populus; species Populus simonii. The sequence goes on from CM017469.2 coordinate 5,514,365, forward strand.
CCCAATCAATATAATATTGAAGGATAAAAGTGAAAAAAATCAATTAAAAAAGACCTAAAAACAAACTAGGTTTGCTTGTCAAACCCGCGATATGGGTCATATGACCATGATAACCTAATTGAAAGCAAATCAATAAAATTACAAAGTCTAATTTCTAATCAATCCAATCTTGAAGGATAAGATTTAAAATAATATAAAAAAGAACATAAAAATGACTCGAGTCAATCCGCCAAACTCATAACCCGAGTCATGAGACCGAGATAACCCTACAAAAAAAAATTTGAAAAAATAACCTGATTTAATCCAGGTTAACCTGTCAAATTCGCAACTCTAGTTATGAGATTGAGATAACCTTATAGAGAGTAAATCAAAATAAATTATAAAACTCAATTTCCAATTGACCTTATCAGATCAAATGTTGAACAATGAAATTTATAAAAAAATCAATTAAAAAAATGACATAAAAAAAACCAAGTCAACCCGGGTTAACTCGTCAAACATTATTTTCGAGTCATGAGGCCATGATAACCTAATAAAAAAGCAAATCAAAATAAATCATAAAGTCTAATTCTCAATCAAACACAATATTAAATGATGAAATTGAGAAAAAAAATAAGTCAATTACAAAAACTGAGTTAATTGGATTAGCCTGTTAAACTTGCGACTTGAGTCATGAAATGAGGACAACCCAATAAAAGTAAAATCTAGTGTTGAAGGACTCATGACGCAGGTCATGAGATTGAGATAACCTCTTAGAAAAAAAATTAAAAAAAAAATGATTGAATTTAACCGAGGTTAAAATATCAAAACTCGCAATCCTGATCATGAGACCAAAATGTCCATATATAAAGCAAATCAAAACAAATCATGAAGCTCAATTCCCAACTGACTTAATGTTAAATGATGAAATTAAAAATAAATTTAAAAAGAACATAAAAAACAATCCGAGTCAACTCGAGTTAACCCATTAAACACTATTCCTGGGTATTGAGGCCATAATAACATAATAGAAAGCAAATAAAATAAATTATGAAATCTAATTTCCAATCAACCCAATATTAAAGGTTGGAATCAATAAAAAAAAGTTAATTAAGAAAACAAAAAAACTTGAGTCAACTGGATTAACCAGCCAAACCTGCAATTAATGTTATAAGAATGAGATAACCCAATAAAAAATAAATCTAATATTAAATAATTAAATTTAAAGAAAAAAAGCATTGATTGGAAGAAGAAAAAAACACAAAACACTGTTCCAATTAATAATGTTTTTTAAGGAGGAAAACAATAAAAACCCTTTCTCCTTTAGTTTTTTGTTAATTAGTGAATTAACCGCATTACATTGCAGGTATGATTCTAAGTTAATTTCTAATATAAAAGAAAAATGTAAAGATGTGTAGTATTTTCTTGTATCATGAAAATCTCTAATCGGGAATTAAAAAGTTGATGTGTATGTTTAATGAAATAAAATAAAATAAAAATTATATGAATCAAGAAATCATAAATTGTTTTGTTAATGTTAACTAAAGATTAAAGTAAGAAGCTGAAAGATAGATGAACATGGAGATATTTCATCTCAGGGGGTGTTCTTCAAAATTTTTTTTTAATTCAATTAGATGGCAATAAAAGTAAATTTTCATGACAAATATAATAATTTATTGCATATGAAGTATAAGAAATTAAAAACAATATCAAAAAAATTATAACAATATGAAATAAACATAAAAGAGTATTTCTATAATCAAAATCCCATTCCCTTATCAACATGTGCTTTTATTGATAAAAATTTTTTATTTGAAGTTTTATTTTTCTGAATAAAAAATTATCTTAATCTTAAAAGCAAGTTTAAAATAAAAATAAAATAATGAATTGGTAATTTTAATGCGAATATAATAAACTTGATAGAAATTATATAAAAATATACAACAAATATTTAAAAAATAATTATTTTATCTAAATTTAGAAAATTATGTATATTAAGTTCATATATAATTATTCGGAAAGCATTATTAATATTACCATGAAAGTCACTGACATTATTTTTAAATAATGACATATTTGGATAATTATTTAAGCATAGTTTAAACAAATTAATTTTAAAAAAATCAATTATAAAATGTGTAAAAGAATGAGATAAAAAAAATTGAAGGGTCAAGCATGCGTGGGCTAGATATTTTTTTGGATCTTTTGTTAAATTTATTTCTCTTTTCAATTTCAACTTTAAAAAAAAAAATTGTAGTTGTCTTCTAATATATCTTTTATTTCAATTTTGATTCTTATTCTTTTAATTTTTATTTTGTTAAATTTATTTTCTTTTCAATTTCACATTTCAATAAAAAATCTATATTTGTCCTCTAATTTATTTTTTTATTTCAATTTTGAACTTCATTCTCTTAATTGTCTTTTTGTTAAATTGATTTTTATTTTTAATTTCACTATTCAATTAAAAATTTTTAGATGTCCTCTAATTTATTTATTTTTATTTCCATATTGATCCTCGTTCTTTTAATTGTTATTTCTTATTTTAGATTTTTTTGTATAATTTTTTTTTTAATTTCAACATTTCATTAACTGGGAATTAGGTTTCATGATTTTTTTAAGTAGGGTGTTTCCAGTCTAATAACCCAGATTACGTGTTTAGAAATTTAATGCGGGTTGATCATTTGTTTTTTTTACATATTTTTTTATTTCATCATTCAATATTAGTTTCTTTTCTTTTGATAAAAAAAATTAAATTTGTGATTTTCTTCGTTTTCTTTTCTATCAGATTATCCGACCTCATGACCTAGACGATATATTTTTGACAAGTTAACTCGAGTTAACTTGATTTTTTTATGAGATCACTTTTTTTATAAGAAAATTTAATCTCTTTTTAAACATTATTTTAAAAAATATATAATTATAACCCAACCCCACAATTGAGCGCGAGTCTACATATCTTGGAATCTAATCATTCATAATTTGCCCACCTTGTTTTGAAAAGTCCTCTTCATTTGAATTTGATATATCATAAAAAGAGAGGATATCCGTAGTTGCATTTTTTCATGATTCAAGTAACAACGCATGGAAAAAAGTTCCAAAGATAAACACAAGTCACTAAACCAGAAAATCCGATGACTGATGCATTGTTGCAATGTCTCTCATGTTGTAGATATTCTGAGATGTCCTCTTCATTCTAATATATTCTTAGAGAAGAAAACAAAATTTGTACTTATAATTTTCATGATTTGCGTAACATGTACACAAATAAGACAATGTATTGGCAAATAGCCAAATATACGATAGCATTGAGACAAATGAAGGTGTATGAAGATTTCATTTTGACTTGAATTTGCGTCCCATTAAAATTAAGTTTTTTTTAAAGTAATTTGAAAAAGGTATTCTACACATCTACATATATATAATATATAGATTATTCTGCATGTCAATCCTAAAATTTGAAACAAAAAAGAGTAAGAAAGAGATAACGAAACCTCCTTAGCTATGAAAGTAATCTTTTCAAATGAAATAAACTCACAAGGGTCAGGACCATTTCCAGCGACTTGATAGGAGAATCTTCTCCGTACTTGAATGTGAAGTTGATTGATGCTGAAGCTAGGGCAACGTTGTTTTTCTTCGTACATTTTCTTGTTTGGCTATTGTTAGCCTAGAATTCAAAGAACATCAACATGCCAGCTAGAAATTATATCAGAGTTGTATAAATCATAAGTATGCTGAGAGTTTATCTGGCGACTCAACAACTTGGCATGTGAACATAGTTTCTCTTAATATGTTATCAGAATTTTGTAGATTAAATAATTATAAGTTTGAACTTTATTATTTTTATTTTATTTGATAAAATGTAAGTATAAAATAGTACGAGTTTATGTAAATTTTAAATTTTTTTATTTAAAAAGATATATTAAAAAATTATATCTTAAAAAATTTCACATAACATCTTAAAAACTACGTTAAAAGAGTGTTTATTTTTAGAGAAATAGATGGAGATTTGATCGAGCATTGGTTTGGGGGCCAACAACATTAATTGCTTGCTTGCTTGCTTTTTTTCTTTTTATATATCTTTTATTGCAAATTCCCAGCTTTCACGGACTAGATTGCTGTGGTGGTTTTCCTCTCCAGCTAGATTTTGAATGGTATTCACACGTAGAATATATAGTATCTTTAGTCTCTTTTCTTGCACATATCAGAGAAATAATTAATACACCAAGGCAGTTCCCTATCAATATCTGTTGGCAATGTATCACTATATACTATCTCTTTCAGAATCTGACTGTAACCCAACAAGATATATTCCATGAATTGTCACGAGGGTTCATTATCTAGTCACATAAAAATATTCACAGCATGCTTTAATCGATTCAGTGACAATACATTTGAAGGAAGCGTGTACTTTCAATTGCCATGTGACATGCAGACAACTAAATTAATTAGCAGTGATCCTTTGGTTCGTCGACCTCGAGTAATTTTCAGGACTTGATTTTATTGTTAGTTGTTGGACGACCCTTGCTCCTACCTTCTGCAATCTGCATCATTATTTTCCACGAGATTTGACCATGGAAGCCAAGACCATTTTATCGTGGAAGGGGGATAAATTAAATTGTCTTGTTTGAGATTAATTATGGTTCATGGTGTTTTTTAAAATAATTTTTTATTCTGATTTTTTTTTTCAGATTTTTTTTAATACCAGCACATCAAAATCATTAAAAAAACTAAAAATAACAATCAATTTAATATTTTTAAAGTTAAAAATATAAAAAACACTTGAAAACAGGAGTAGAAGGTGTGGCAAACCAGCCTGTAGTGCTGGCTTCTGCACAGCCATTTTCAAGAGTAGGTATATGACATTTGTGAGTGGGAGAACCCATGCATTGTTAGTGACATGTCAAGGGCAGTGTGAAGCCTTTCTCCAACATAAATGTTGGAATTTATAGCACTTCTAATTTATAATATATGGTACACAACAGAGGAGAATGTAAGGGGTTGATCACTTCTACTCTGCCTGGGCATGGGTGGTTGGAGTAATTCAATAGGCCCACCATTTGTTACTCAACCTTGGTAAAATACATGTGAATGTTTTTTTTTTAAAAAAAACTTTATGGCTCCCCATATGATTTTTAGTTCATTTCAATGGTTTTGGAAGAGAGATAAGATAAGAGATCGGCTGTTAATCCCTTTAATTCATGCTTATTAAATTAAAATGTTGACTATTTATGATAGATAAGATATATGCATCCCAACTCCCAAACTGGTTTGAGTGATCAAAACCATGGAACTCTACTCGTATTATGCAAAATGGGAGTGAATTTTGTTCATGTTAAAAAGAAGAAGAAAAAAGAGAGAATAAAAAGGAAGAAACATAAAGGGCTTCTTGATTGAAAATTGGAGGGTCTATAAAAGAATAGATCCCCTTCCTTTCTTCTTTCGTTGGATATATAGCCATTAAACCAAATGGATTCAGCATCCGATCATCCTTTCCATCTTTCCCCTCCGTATCCATATCATCCCATACCTTTTTTTTTATTTATAGTTTACACCCTGTCGTATACTAAAATTAAGCCAAGAGTTATAAAATTTGGACTAGAAAAAAAAGACCAAACTTAATTACAATTCAGACTTAATTAGATATATAAAATCTAGAATATTTACATAAATAACATGCCACCACAAACATGTAATAACAAATTAAAAAAGCGACTTGAGTTGTTCTAGGAAAATGATAATAATGAAAGTGATGGAAGGAAAATATAAAAAATTTACATGGTGCAAGATCCATAAAACAATGAATGAAATATGATGAAAAGTTATCAAAAGTTATAATAAGATAAGTAATTAGTTATTATCTTGAATTTTTCTATTTAAAAATGTATACAAGAAAGGAAAAGATATAACAACAATTCAACAAATTAATAACAATGATTGTTCTGCATTTAAATTAAGTTTGTAGGATCTTCAATACCTATTTATCAATAGAATTGTAATATCATAGGTTGATAATTTGTAGACAGATAATATGTATGCAATAATTAATAGGTTTATAATTATAGGCATGTCATCGAGTAAGTTTTTAGTTTCCATTAAAAACCCCCCCAAAATAATAATAATAAAAATACATATCAATCCATGTTCTCTTGTCAGGATTTCTAATATGTGGTTGTAATCAAATTAAAGATCACTAACAAGGATTTTTTATATGTGGTTGTAATCAAATTAAAGATCACTCCATGAATATAAGATCTTTGATCTCGATCTATTTTTTAAATTCAAAGCATTCAAGTTATTTAATTACCTCTTAAATTTATAATTACTTTTTTGTATATAAAACGAGCATAAAATTTTAAACTTGTAACATAATTATAAATTTAAAATTACAAGTCTAGAATTATAGTTCAAATATAAAATTACAGTATTTTCGTTCAAACTATAAATAGTGCTGCTTTGAAATTCAAAATCTTATTAATTGAAGCAGACATAAAATAACCCTAGAACACACCTCCATGCTCGTCTGGTTTAGTCCCAAAATAGTCAACTGTGACATAGAACAGTTGTTTGACCAAGTTATAGCATCTGATAACCTCTATCATTCAATGTTGTGTAAACATGAAAGGATTTCGTCCTACCTATACCTATATTAGTGTTGAAACTTATACAAGACAAGCTTTGTATGAACGAGGTCGATCCAAAGTAGATAAGCCCACGACTCCCAACCCAAATCATTTGCAAAATGTAGAATGTTTATGTTTTACTCCTCTTGCAATATGTAGATGTGTCAGTTTTTTTTTTTTTTTTTTTGAGAAAAGCTAATAAGGTCAACTTTCAATTCTAAGATGGAAAAACTTTTACGTGATCTAATTGACTAAATTCTGCCAGCATGACAATAGTTTACTGTCATGATTACATAGGATTTGATTCTGGGGGGTGGGGTGGTGTAGATAAGATGTCATTTTTGTTTGTGCCCATACTTGGGCAACCTGTAGTGAGACTTGGACACCCATGCTAGGGAGAGAGACTTTTAGTGGCAAATGCCAACCTTTTTTCTTTCGACACCCACCCACGTCAAAACCACTCTTCGCCTTTTCTTTTCTTTTCTTTTTTCTTTTTCCCAAGAAATGAGCATGACCTCCAAAAAAAAAAAAAACCCACAAAACCTTTCACTATATAAAAAAGAAATTTTTGGTAACCTCTCAAAAATAATTGGAGCAAGGGCAGGCAAACTATGGGAAAGCAACTCCTTTTCTTTTTTTCTTTCTCTCTCTAGTCTTTTGTGCTACTCCCCAGCCAACAAAAAAGTGAGAAACTGGAAAAATTGATTTGAAAGAATTGAAGTGACCTTGACCCATGTAGTGTCCTCTCCTCTCTTATTTAAAACCCTCTTACATCTTCCCCGTTCTTTCTCTCTCTTTATCTTTTTTTTTTTACTACAGTGGTATTGGTTTTGTGTGTGTTTTTGGAGTGAGCGAGAGTGTGTGTTTAGCAAGGGAAGATGCCAAGGCCAGGGCCAAGGCCTTATGAGTGTGTGAGAAGAGCTTGGCATAGTGATAGGCACAAACCCATCCGAGGTTCCATGATTGGACAAATTTTAAGGTTCTGGGTCTTGCTTATTTTTGCTTATTTTGAATAAAGATTGAATCTTTTTTATGCATTTTGTGATTGTAAAGTTTGTGTTTTGATTAGGATGGCCTATGACACTCACAGTGCTGCAACTAAAGGGAACAGGGAGTGGCAAGATAAGCTTCTTCTTGTGGTTTACAAAGCAGAGGAAATCATGTACTCTAAAGCCAACTCTGAGGTATGGTTAAACTTTTTGTTCTTCTTTTCGTCTATAGATTCTTGGATCTTTATTAGGTTTGTATTGTGTTTTTGAACTCATTATTACATGGTTTTTGTTGTTTAGGCTGAGTATATGAACCAAGACACTTTTTGGGACAGAGTAAATGATGCCATCAACACCATTATTAGGAGAGATGAGAGCACTGAAACTGGAGATCTTTTGCCTCCCTGTATTGAAGGTACTGATTTCTTTATGCAAGCTCATGTTTCTTGGATCCAACTTTGAAATTATGTTTTTGGGTTCTCATTTTGGTAGCATTGTATCTCAGAGTCAGACTTCTTTCTCCCCCTCTCTCCCCCTCTCTCGATAATATCAAAGTTTAAGATTTCAATTTGCTTTGTAACAATTGTATTTGAGATTGCAGCATGCCAAGTTCTTAAAGCATGCATTGATCTAAGCTTAAATTGTGTAACTCAGGCTTGTTTTAATTTGCAATTATACATTGTCTGTAATAATTGTAGCGGAGGTGTTGTATCATGTCTAGTTTGTTGAAATGTTATTTAGCTGCCCTTAATTTGGGATGCAAAGTGGAGAGAGCTTCGAGAAGTCAACGACACAGCAATCCCAGGAGCTACCTCAGCCCGAGAACACAAGAATCGGCGTCTGTACCTCCTAGAGCTATAGATAGAACTCATGATGAACAAGGCCTTCAGTTAATGCCAGTTCACTCTATCAATCAATTGAATATTGCAAGAGACACGGCAACTGGGAATCCAGATCTTTCGGTTTCAGAGTCTAATCATCATTTGGCTGAGAATAGTAATGTTGCTTACAGTTACCCTTTCTTGTATGAGAATATCCCACCTGGCAGTAATCAGCTGACAACAAGGGAAGCCGACATGCACCAGAACTTTGGTTCAGTTTATCCCTTGTATTGTGGAAATCAATATCAAATGGAAGCGTCTGATGTGGTCTCTCAATTTCCGATGAAGACGAAATCCAACACTATATTTGTGGGCAAACCTATTGGTACATCTGTTGCACCACATAGGGAAATGGGTGTCTTGCAGACAGTTTTCTCATGTTCCAGTGCTGAAGTTGGTTCCACGAGAATCACACAAGCAGATTTCAGAAATACCCATGACAAGCCAACTGGCACACAATGTGATTTATCCTTGAGGCTGGGTCTATACTCAGACCCGGGCATGAGCATAGAAAGAAATCAAGCTCAAGAAAATGAAAATGCTGGCTCAAGCAGATTTCAAGAAAGAGACAAGTTTAGTGTTTTTTCTCAACAAAGAAACAAGGAATTCTGTTTTTTTCCTGGTACAAGTACTAGGGATCCCTCTGGGTCCTGTTCGGTTAAGTGGGTTTCAGAGGGTGATGATCAGAATTTGGAGACAACCATCAGAAAGCGCAAAGCGCCCTTCAGAGACAAAGCAGAGGATGGACATTTTTGCTGGCAGTCCAACATGTTCATTGGTCGAATAGAAGGGCCAGGTTTGTAGGCATTGTTTTTCCCGTTGTAGTGTCTATGCTTAAAAATTTGAGGTGGCTAGAATTATGCTGGTCAATCCTTTTTGCAACCTCATTTTCCTATGTAGTAGTTCAGATCACAGATTTACACGCTAACAGCGAGATTGCAACCTGGGATTTAATGGAAAAGGTGAATTGTAAATGAAATCTGAGTTTGATCTAAACTATACTGGTTAGTGACATAAATTGCAAAATTGAGACGTCTAGCCACTACCAAAATCCAAATAGGTATTTTGGGAACCAGTTTAGCACCACACACATTTATTCATTCAACCTTGCATTGAATAATCTTGAATTCATAGAAAAAAAGATTTTAGGAGGCATTTTGGAGAAAGGAAAGTAATTTACACAGTGGGAGGATGATATATGAGAAACTTAAGACTAATAAGGACTGCACTGAACCACAATGAAACCAGTCTATGGAAATGTCCTGGTATGACATTGAGGGGCCTCTTCATGAATGGCTACTCTACCATGCTAGAATAAACTTCTCCAGTTTCTAGGTAAATGTTCTGTACTTAAACGATTATGTATATATGTTGATTAATTCAGGAGTGAATCTAACAGTTACTGTGAGTTAGCTGTAGGTCATTATTCTTAAGCTCTATGAGTTCATCTATAAAAAAAAAAAAAAAAAATCAGGATATTTTTTTGTGGTGAGTCTGTTCTGTATAGGATGGGGTTAGTGATGACCAGTTTCCTAGTATAATTGTCTGAAGAAAGATAATTTTGTGCCCTGTTTTTGTTTTTATGATTTTACATTATTAGGTGTCAGCTAGGGCAATATCCCCTGGGTATACTTGCAAAATTATGATGTGAATAATGCTCCTGTATTCCTTTTGTGTATATCAATTGAGCATTTGAAGGTAACTGGCTTGACAAAGAGAGTGGATTACCATAGAAGTAACTAGTAATTAAGAAGACATGCTAAGAATGTGGAAGGGTACAAAGTATAATTTTCTGGTGTTACTTCAGCACTTTTGAGAATGGTTCAGGAGGTTACTTTTATATGGTTTCTGTAGCAGGGATCTCTTTGAAGATAGGAGTATAACTTTTTGTGGTTTTAAGTGAGCAGTGACATAAAATAGGAGGTTGTTAGTAAGTTTGTTTTGCTGTTCAATTGAGCATTTGAGTTTACTGTATGTGAAACTTCAACTGCTGAGAGTTCAATGGTGGATTGGAGGAGTTATCAAGATATCATTTTGGTTCTTTCTCTATGTCTTCAATGTTTCATGGAAGAAGATTAATAGACCTTCCAATAATGCCATGCTCCTTTCATTCAGGATTAAAGAATAGTCTTGAAATCTTTTCTTAAACGGCAATGGCCAGTTGGTGGTGTGAAAGCAGTGATTGACTTCTTTCTTGAAGTGTTCCTTTAACATCAGCAAAAAAATGGATGATTGCCTTTCTGGTGGTTTATATGTTCTGGAACTTAGAGTTCACTGTTTTTGCGACAAACGATAGGCTTCTAACCATCATTCGTCATGCAGCTTTCCAAACAATAGTGCTAAAAAAATTCTAAGCTTTGTCAACAACTTCCTACAATTATTTGTTAATTTGAAACTAATATGGTAAGATTTTAAGATTTTCCCAGATGTTGCAATGGTAGCAATGTGATTTAAAGATAACAAAGCATGAAATTCCTTAATGCCTGGTCCCACTTTCTCCATTTCAGCTTTTACTGCTTCACTCGTTTCTTCTGTTTTTTTTCCTTTTCCATGACTAGCAACTCAACTGTTACCCTGTTACCTCAGCATGGGCATTTATGTTGATTAGCTGAAAAGAACTTGTTGGGAGCTGCTTCTGTTTTTATTGTAGGTGCTGAGATCTTTTTTGAAAGAATGGTAGGATTCTTCATAGCATGCTCTTGGCAATCATTCTATAGCAGTGGATGTAAGCTACATAATTGTACAAGTATAAATATTCAAGAGTGTTTATGTTCTGCTTTTTTTACTTGTGACATAAGAACGCAAATTCTATTTGATTACTCTTGCATGTGAATATTCTTTCATCTATTGTTGTGTTATCTGAATTTATACTTAACCAGGCATACCTGATTGGTTTAATTTGGCTGTAAATGTTATCATGTTGACCAGATGTCTGAGTCTTATGCATGAGTAACTCTACTGAAAACTGAAGTTACTATTAGGTCAAAAGGAGTGAACAATTTCAACTCCGTAGCTCTATTTCTGTCTCCATAATTGATCGGTTTGAGTTAATACGAGTCCACTGACCTGTGCTATTGATCCAGGGGCAAAATTAAAAAAAAAAACAGAGATTTCCATGAATAAGGGTCCAATTGCTAAATGTTAGAACTTCAGGAGGGCAAATTGAAAATAGCCATTTCAGGAGAGAAAACAACACCGTTTTGAAAATCATTGTTCATCACCTCCTCCTTCATCCTACTGATTTAGCAGGCAGGAAAAAAAAACTGCAGCAAAACCTGTCATGGGCCACGTCTCCTACCTATCAGCTGCCCACTATCCCTCTCGCCCACACGATGCATTTTCAAATAGGTTGTTACCAATAGTCCTGCAATGGCAGGACTGTTAGTCACCTGTTTTTCCTCAAAGAGGAAGGAACATCCCTCATCATCTAGAGGCACGAATAGAGGGCATTCTCTGGCTTTATAAATGCAAGAGAAAGGACACACAGAACGAGCAGATAGAAAGAAAAACAAAGAAGGCGGACATAAACAAAGAGAGAACCGAGAGACCAGAGGACAAAGAGAGAATAGGAGGTGGAGGTGAAAACACGAAAAGCTAGAGAGACTTTTGGCAAGGGAATTCCTATTTCTTTTCCTCAGACGAGATTGCAGACTCAGCCAAATCAAACACACAAACAAAAGATCAAAAGGAGAGACAAATAGAAAACGAATGAAAACAGAAAGAACAAAAAAAGAGAAGAAGAACAAGAACGAAGAGAGAGAGAACCCAGAGAACAAAAAAAAGGCCAAGAGACAGATAGGAAACGAAGAAGGAGAAAAGAACATCGTCTGGCCAGAGCTACGTGATCGTCACCATCATCTTCGTCTTCACCCCCAGTTGCACTAGGTAAGCTCATGTTTTCCCTCGCCTTCTCATTCATTGTTGCAAGCATGCGTGAATAATTCACTAATGCTATGCAACAGTGCCCAGATTGGTCACCAGCTCGGCTCATTTGTTTTTTTTTCTTTAAATTTTTAAAAATCACCGTGATATTAGATATGCAATATTTTTAATAAGCAGGATTATAAACTTTTATATAAGATATATTTTGATATTAAAATTAATTTTTTTTTTATTTTTTTAATATACAAGATTATAAACTTATATGTAAAACATATTTTTTATATTAAATAATTTTTTTTATATTAACATTAAAATGGTTAGGTTTTTAACTTGATAGATAAGGATCTCCTTATTAAATATAATTTTTCTTAAACTTTAGATAGACCAACTGTTAGAAAAAACAATATTTTTTTAATTTATATCAGACAAATAAACAATGCAGCGTATTTCAGATAAGACATACTAAGGGTGCTACTAACTTTCTTTTACATAATTAATTTTTTTATCCAAACTCTAAGACCAGTTACGGTTTTTAGTGACTAAAATATTAAGTAGTGACTCATATTTTTTTTTCATTAATAAAAAACAAAAATTTCTTATTTTTTTTATCTATATTATTCTCAACGATCCTAATTTAAAAAGATGATAACCAAAACACCGCACATGCAACTTTCTGAATTACCATAAAAATTTTCAGTGTTCAAATATACATATATGTGTGTGTGTGTGTATTATGAGCCAAAACACTTGTTTATAATACGAGGAGGGATAATTATCTCTATTTTATAGTTTACGATCTTTAAGATCTTTCAATGAACCAAAAAGTAGTTAATCGCGCAAGAAACTCTAATCTGGCAAGCCAGATTAAGAACGATATTATTTTTTAAAAAAATATTACAACACGGCTTATTAATATTAATATAATTTTACAAAATAAGTTATTACACTACTTCGAAACATGCCTCATACAATGAAAATGCTCTGAAACTGAATAGCTAATAAATAGTACAAACCTTCCACTTATTCTAGCTATAAATCCAAATTCAGTAAACATAACGGAAGAGGCTAATTAAGATGGATAATTAAACTAGACACCAACCACCAATATTGTTAGTACAACAAGAAAGAACAAAGATGAACAATGGTAATGGTGGATAGAACTGCAGATAAGGCAGCATGATTATTTGGCAGAGAGCTTGAGCTTCCATCTCCAACAACAATGGTAACCTTCTGACCCAAATTACAGTGTGATCCAATGGTGCAAATATAGTAATATGTTCCATTTTTTGTTAAATTAAAGGTTACAGGACTGGTGTCGTTAGGTGTTCCATTTGTTTTAACACAGGAATCGTACTCGGTCTTTGTGGTTACCTCCAAGACATTATGTGTGGCTGTCCAGTTGAATTCTGAGGCGTTGAAAAAGAAAGAGTTAGAACTTAATTAATTTGCTACAAAGCAAATATCAAAAGTTATATATACTGATTAATTGCAATAAGTTGACTTTGTAACTTTGATTAATTTTTTGAAATATTAATTGTGTGACCAAAGTCAAACATGAAAGGGCATGCCAAGAGATTTTATTTTTATTTTTTTCCAGCAATAGATTATGTATTAATCTTTCAATTTCTCTACATCTTTGATTCGTACTATATGATATTCCATAATTTCAAAGGACGGGTCATGGCCCGGAATTCAGCTAAAAAAATTGATATTTTGTCTCCCTTCAAGCTTATGGTATAAGAATAAACGAGTGTCACAAGGGAAGATAGAAGAGGTGGCCAGGGACGAATTCAGATTTGGTAAAGTGGAAGGGTCAGAAAGTATAATTTCAATTTAGAAAGAATCATTTTGCAAGTTATTTACGACATTTTAATTTTTACAAGTTCTAGGGAGGATTTTGATTTTTTTTTTTTCAACTTTTAAGAGGGCCAGGACCACCCGGACCACCTTTTCAATCTGTCCCTTCAGGTGGTCCTGATGAACTAGAAAAAAAAAAGAAAAAGTATGGGAGTTATCTAATTCTAAGAATGGAGAGAAAATTCTCCAGCACTGATGTTCGGTAGACAATTTCTTCTCTCTTTTAACTTTTGAAAAAGCACAAAGCTTATCTTTGATTCCACTTTATACAATTTACAACAGACAGAGAGCACGCAAAATAAATATTTTGTTATAATTAAGCCAATGACTTAATTTACTAGCATCAACTCGGAAACCCAGTTGAAGAAGAGAAACAAAAGGTAAGTTGCATATATATAGTATGAAGGTGCATATAATAGAGCATAGAAAATATGCAAGATTAATTCAATAATTTTTCCATCCATACATTTCTGAATACTCTATATGTTTCATAATCATTGATGAGCTATCACCGTTTCCCTAGCTAGTTAATGAGGACATGACACGATTAATCAAGCTCGATAAAACTAATGTTGAACTAGTTCCTAGATAAATAAACTAATTTAGTGTCCAAAGAAAATTAAAAGAATCATGTATATGCTTACCTAATGAATCTCCAGCCTCAAATTTCTTACCACCAACCCAGTTCTCATAGTAAGATTTATTAGTACTATCAGGAACTCTCCACCCATAATCATCTCCAACTTTGTATTTTGTTCCTGAGGTTGCTCCCTCTAGTAAAGCCACAGCAATGATCAAGAACACGATCCTGTCTATCCTAATAGCCATATTCTGTGTTCAACAGATCGACCCTGGAGGCAAAAGGAGACAGTGCTCTCTCTTCTTTATGTGGAGGGGGAGATAACTATATACTATATGTGACAGTTAGGGATTGATGATAAGATGACAATCAGGCAAAATCTGGCAGAGGCTTGTCCACCACATACCGCTTATGGTCCTCACTTTCTTAGAGCAATTGGATAATAATTAGGGTACGTACGTAAAGCATAACTCATTGACGATTGAACGCTGCCGACTAATGTGAATTACTAGTAGTAGTTCAGCTAGCATCTATAAATTTGACCCTTTTGATTATCTGCTACAGCGTGCAAAACTTGGCAAGGGACATATATGCATGGCTAAAAACACTTGCATATAAGCCAAAACCTTCCAAGTAATTATCCTGTAATTTTCTTTAAGAAATGTGAAATAAGGGATAAGATCTACAAAATGCAACTTGCATTGTTATTTCAATTCCAAATCCATACAGAAAAGGAAAAAAAAAAAAACAAAGAAACTAAATGGCCTATTGGGCCTTGGCCAAAAAACAAAATCAATTCAAACAATTCCCATGGGGGGGATTTAAGTGTGTGTGTGTGTATATATATGCTGAATTGTACCACATCACTCAAACATTGGGTCATGACTTAGATACCGGAAAGATCCGGCGATAGCCCAACCATGATTCAATATAAAGAAAAAACTAAAATAAAAAGGTGGTTTGCATCAATGTAAAATATCATTCACAATAATTTTTTTTTTATTTTGATTCTTAATTTTTTTTTCGATTGAGTCCTTTAATTTCAAAATTGATAGCCAATTGCTTCCTATTTGTTGATCAGAGAACAAATTGAAAGGAGGATGATTAAGGTGAAATGGAGCCAAAAATCATTGGTATATTCGAAGTTGATATAAAAATTCACTTTAGTCCTCCAATTTACAAATTGATACCTTTTCAATCTTTTTTTTCTAATTTAATTTTGGTATAAAACCTAATTTTGTACAAAAATTCATTTTAGTCTGTATCAATTTGTTAGCATCAAATATACTTCGTAGGGATATGTTACAAATCATTTTATGTATGAACCTATTAATGTAAAGAGAACGGGTATTAGTTTCATGCATACCTATTAATGTAAAGAGAACGGGTCATCAATATAATATCCAAAAAAACTCTAGATATCTGATATATTTCTCTCTGAATGAGATCTCAATTTCAAGAACGGTTTCATTAGATATCTTACAACTTGAATCCTATTCTTTACTGATCCAGTTCCTTCAGCATCACGAACCCTAACTAGATATAAACATGATACCTTTTTAGTTGTTGTGCGAATCCAAGTACTCTCTTTCGAATCTAGAAAACGACTCTTAGAAATCTTTTATCCTTTTGGGAGATACATAAGCAAAACAAGCAACCTATTGATATTGGAAGACCCAAAGGATGTTTCCAATTTATCATTTCTAAGTCCAATGGAATTCATATGTATAAGAAGAAGCCCTGTTTCTTTATTTTATTTTGACCATCTTTCGATTGTTAATATGATATAATGACCACTACTATAAATAGTACTAATACCCTTGATCATGATATATCAATTACTTGTTGACCCTGTGAATTGCGTGAAAATAAGATGCTCTAAATTCAGGAGTCCAAGAGTTTTATAAAATATTCTTGATGGAAAAAAATGTGAATGAAAGATCCCATTAAATTGAATTGGATCCATGTGTCATAACTTATTTTTGGGTTATTCCCAAATTCATTTCATTACACTGTTAAAAAAAAAGAAACGGTGTCGTTTTTGAACGACACTGTTCATCTCCTTCCCTTACGTGTGCAGAGGCAAGGAAAAAGAAAGATTTTGAAAATCTTTTCCTGTCTTCTCCCTTTCCTTTCCCTGACACAAGCCACATCCCATACCCTGTCATCATTAATGCAGCCATGCCCAGTCATCCTACCCTGTGCCAAGACATGGGCAGGGTAGCCACCTTACCCTGTGCCATGGCAGGGGTAAGGTGCCCCTCTCTTGGTGCACCTATAAATACAGAGGGGGAAAACACAAAAAAGAAGGGGGAGGATTTTTGAAAAGAAACGAACAGAAAAAACAGACGGGGTAAGTTGGAAAGGAGAGTTTTTGGAGTGACAAAAAAAAAACAAAAGGAAATTTTAAGAAGAAAACCGGGCAGACTTTAGAGAATCAGGGAGAACGATTGTTTTGAGAGTTGAAAAAAAAACAAAGGAGAGAAAGAAGGAGAGAAGGAAAAGAGAAACAGAGGCAGAAATGAGGGAAAGAAAAAAAAAGAAACACAGAGAGACAGAAGGGAGAAAAAGAAGAAGAAGAAGAAGGATCGCTGCCTGGAATCATCTCCCAGCCACCATCGCAATGCCATCTTCATTCTTCCTCTTCGCCATCACCAACATCACCATTAGAGGCCGCAGGTCTGCTTCTTCCTCTTCCTCATCTTCTTCATTGTCTTCTCCAAGCCGGTCCAATATTCTGCGTGAACAGTGGAGAGTCTCTCCACTGTTTGTTTTAGTTTTCTAGGCTGGACAGCGCTGGCCCAGACCAAAGTGGTTGGGATGGGCCCAGTCCAAAATTTTTTAAAAAATCCAAAAAATCTTTTCAAATTTTTTATTATTTTCCTGTGTATCTTTCAAACAATTTTGCACAATATTGGTTTGTATTTTTATATCGTAAAGATACAAATCTGGTATTAAAACACCCGATTTTCTCCAAAATTTTGAAAAAACTAAAATTAAAAAGAAGTCTTGTTTTCATGCATACGACTAAGTCTAAAAAAACAATCATATCGTATTTTCATACAACAAAAATCCAAAATATATTTTAGCATGCATCTTGGCTTTAATAACCAGTTTATTAAAGTCATGAGCACGAGGCCAGCATTTCAAAAATTCCAAAAAAAATATTTTGTTTTTTTTTAATATCCGAGATTACAAAGTTACACATAAGATGCACTCCTAATATTAAGATTAGTTTCTTTGGTTGACATAGAACTGTTAGGTTTTACCCGATGAGATAAAAATCTCCTTACCGATGAGAACTTTTCTTAAACCATAGATAGACCAACAATTAGAAAACATGACAAGACCTTAGGCTATGTTTGTTTCCGGGAAACCACTTTCCAAACTTTCCTGTGTTTGTTTGCCATTAGAAAAGTTGGTCAACGGAAAACACTTTCCAGTAAAAGGAAAATTTAGGCGGAAAACACTTTCCGGAAGTTGTGAAAAATTTAGAAATGTCATATTATTTGCTGATTATATCAAATTTGGTCCTCAAACTTTTGATTGCTATATATATTTTGTTTTGAATATTTATTTTTCAATTTCATCTCTTAAAATTTATTTTTTAGATTAACTTTGGTCATTCTTTTTATAATTATTATTTTTTTCCCTTATCATTTTTTTATTGAAATTTTTTATCTATCAAATTTGATCCTCATTCTTTTGATTATTACTTATTTTATTTAAAATAATTTATGAAATGGTGATTATTATTATTTTAATTTCTTCATCTTTTTTTTTTTTTTTTAGATTTGATCTCTATTATTTTGATTATTATTTATTTTATTTGAGATAATTTATGAAATTTAATTTTTTCAATTTTATTCTCATTCAACTTTTTAATTTGTAAGATTTGTTCCTCATTATTTTAATAAACTTGAGAAAAATAAAATATTAATAAGTTATTTTCCAGCTCATTTTTCATGACATAACCAAACACTGGAAAGTATTTTTCAACTTATTTTTCATTACACAACCAAACATCAGAAAATAATTAACTTTTCTGGAATTCACTTTCCAAAAAGAAACTACTTTCCAGCAAACAAACGGAGCCTTAGTTTTTTGTCAAACAATTAAACAATACAGCTTACCTTAGGTAGGGCGTATTTGGGGTGCTAATACCTTCCCTTTACGCAACCAGTTCTCGTGCCCGATCTCTGAGACAAGTTAGGGTTTCTAATAACCAAAATACTAGGTGACGACTCTCATTCCTTTTTCCAATGCTAAAAGACAAGGATTCCTTGTCTGCCTATATTTGCTAGATAGTTACTTTATGAGAGTGGACGATCGATGCGACGCCGCACACATGCGACACCATGAATATAAAAAATAGTGAGAATTCTTGAACTCTTTCAATATCTCTCATAAATTGAAAACTAGGATTTGAATTGATTTCTTTTCATTGACTCCTCCTAAATTTAAATTGCATTGATTTATCATGAAGATTTCATTTCAATAGGAATTTAGTTATTCATCATATATGAGAATCCCTGCTAAGCATCCATGGTTGAATAGCAAAAGCACCCAAATTATAATTACCGAATTCATAGGTTCAATTCTAATTGGATGCACACCAATGAGACCATCTAATAAATCTATTAGAATTGCTCTATGTTAATGGAATCTCATCCTTCATACATAGCAAATTGGTATTGTATATTCATATCAAGAAATATGAATAATAAGAACTAGTATTCTTATTTAGACTAGAACTTCTAGGGAGAAAATTAGATTTATGGATGGAATTAAAAGGAATTTTTGGATCAAAATAAAAATTCAAAAAACTTCGAGATTGACCAAGCATTTTTTTTTTTTTTTGCTATGCATTGTGGCCCTTTATCTTTTAATTTTATCTTTTGACTAAATTCAAGATTTTATCTCATAGAATTAGGTCACAAAAGGATTAAATAAAAAAACACATGAGGATGAAATAAAAAAAATGATGAAAATAAAAATAAAATGGAAAGGAGCATCACTATTTATATGAACAATGAAGCACCTAAAAAAAACACTCTAATCTTTTACTTGTATATTGATCATAATTGACTATTAAAAATCATGAAATGTCAATGAGCTATGGTTTAATATTGGATTCACTTTTTATTATGATCCAAAAATAATCTAAAATTTGAGTACCAGAAAAGAACTTATTTTTAACGTACAAAACCTTATTTGAGAATACTTGAATAGTGGAATCAAACTTAACACATAAATGATGAATTGAAAACGTGATCATTCCATCTAATGAAATGAAAATTCTAGAAAAAACAATATGCTAATGCCCTAATCATTAGTCTAGGGTAACTTGATTAATTGGACAAGATTTTCCCTTTCTGTGCAGGAAAAACCTCCACATGTTAGCTGACCGACCATATGTAGAAGTCCACAAAATTACCCTTTTTTTTTTCTCAAACCAATTAATTACAGACACCAAGGAAGAAGAAAAAGGAGATATGAACATTACATGATCTTAGAATAATTCTAAGTTTTTTCATTTTCATCTTTTCATTGTCGTTTTTCATGTGTAATCCAGCTTTTGGACCAAAGTTAAAGCTGATAGTGAAATGTTTGACAAATTGACATTATATTCTTATTCCCCTTCTCGTATTTTAAATAAAATGTATAATTTCTCTAAAGAAATTATAGTATATGCAAATGATGAATAAATTCTTAAATTTAGCAAAATTGTAAATATTGCACTGTACCAGTGCCAGATTAACTGAAAATGTAAAGAAAAAAAAAAGGATCTTTATTGTATGTAAAAAAAATCTGTATAACAAGAACCTCACATAAAAATGAATCACACTAATCAAACTCTCAACCACATGTAATCTAATAGCACAAAAAAACTACAAAAATGGACAAGAAAGTGGTAAAGCCAGCGAAACCAAGAGATCTGGCAGAGTTTGGTGGAGCAACAGTACTAGGTGGTGTGGCAGTTGGTGGTGAGGGTGGTGAACCAGAAGCTGGGGCAGGTGCAGGTGGTGTGGCAGTTGGTGGTGAGGGTGGTGAACCAGAAGCTGGGGTTGGTGCAGGTGGTGATGGACCAGAAGCTGGAGTAGGAGTGCTAGGTTGAGGAGCAGGAGTAGCAGGTTGAGGAGCAGGAGTGCTAGGTTGAGGAGAAGGAGAAGATTGAGGAGTTGGAGTAGAAGGTTGAGGAGAAGGAGAAGATTGAGGAGTTGGAGTAGAAGGTTGAGGAGCAGGAGAAGATGTCTGAGGAGCTGGAGAAGGAGAAGAAGAAGATTGAGGAGTTGGAGTAGAAGGTTGAGGAGCAGGAGAAGATGTCTGAGGAGCTGGAGAAGGAGAAGAAGATGCAGCACTAACATTGATCATCATCTTTTGACCAGCAGAGCAATGGCCAGTAAAATTGCAAATGAAATAGTGTTCTCCTGAAGCATCAAGGTTGATTCTTGCTGGGCTGGTTTCTACCAAAGAAATGGGACTGCTTGTGGTGCAAGCATCATAATCTGCCTTTGTCACCTTGGCAACATCATGCGCGTTGGCCATAAAATTAAACACTGAAAAAAAATCAAAAATAAATATTAATATGTGAAAAAAATCCAGTCTCATATTGTTCGCTCTGATTTATATAATAATAATAAAAAAGCATAGGTTAATTAGGGTTGTGGTGTTACCTAGAATTTCACCAACATTGAAGGTTTGGTTTGCAGCCCATGATGAGTAGAAAGCAGGATCACCAGTAGGAATGGCCCAACCTGTGTTATCACCCACCGTATGGGTTGTTTGCGCCACTGAGGTTTGTATCAAAGCAGCTATAGCAATTGCTGCAAGGAATGCCATGTTGAGTCCCCTTGCCATCGACAATCTGTTTTTTCTGTTTAAGTGGATCCTGTTTTTCCTTGTTGTAATACGAGCGGAGTGTCTGAATATGTTAATGTGCCTCCTATTCCCTATTTATAGGGAGAGCCCAGGTCTTGCCTTGAAAGTGTGAGTAATTTTGGGCCATTGGATGGAAAACACGTGTGTGATTCCTTACCTTTGATCAAGGGCGGGTTTGTTGAAGCGGGATTTATCAGAAATCCTTGAGATTTTACCGCGTAAGAACTCGCCAAATGTGACTTCGGGATCGTTGACTAGTCCATGATTCTTGTTGTAATGTGAATTAGAGCAAACCCATTAAGGGAAAAATGAATAAATTAAATTGTATGGGCCATAACGTGGGAAGAGTTTGGTGCAATAGAAGTTCCATGGAGACAAGGAAAGACAGGTGGAGGCATCTGAAGTTGGAGAGTTTCAAGGGAAGACTTTTGTGGATGTGAAGGTGTAGACAAAATGAGTTCTACTATGCTAATTATACAAAGTCCTTAATTGCAGATGTTGCCTTTGATGTGATTTAGTTGATAGACAAATTGAGAAATAAGTGTGTTTGGTGATATAGTTAATGTCAATTTTATGTTTTTTTTCAAATTAACTTTACTTGATTATAATATCAAACAGATCTTAAAAATTAATAATATTTATATAGTTAATGTTTTTTGTTATCATATTCGTCTGAGTATAACCAGAAGTTTTTTTTTTTTTTTTTTTGGTGCATTTGCATTTGCTTAATCAGAAGAATTAATTAAGCATGAGGAATTAGATTTTGAACTTGGAATAAAGTGCCTGTATCGTAACGTATGACATGGGCGGAAGCCATTCTTTATGATTCTTCTTTCCAAAAGCCTATGCCATTTTTCTAACTTTTTTCTTAAAGCTATGTGGCATTTTAACTAATGGCCTACAGTTGAATGGACCATACATTGCCTTTATTTCAATAACCTTAAAGATCTGTGATATTGACTACTTTGTTCTTCTTAACCTGAAATTAGCTATATCTTGCATAATTCCTTCTAGAAAACCCCCCAAAAAACAGAGCTTTCTTCCACAATCCCATTTTAACACATCCAGTTCCATGTACCCCTTACAACCTTTATCGCTGCTTGCTTCTCTATCTATACTCATCTTTCTTTCTTCTTCTTCTTCTTTTCTATCTCTCTTTCTTTTAAATAAGTGTTCCCACATGATAAAGTTGTTGAGATTTCAAATGGATTTGGGCTTTTCACAACTGCTTATAGACCGAGATGTTTAGGCTGAATTGTTAGATCGAGGTATCCAAGTTTGGTTATTATGTATTCTCCTGCAAACAAGTCCCCTATATGGTTAGAGAATCCTCCATTGATTAAGTTAGTAAAACCAAGAAAAAAGGAAGTAATCTAAAGTGGGAAAAAAGTACATGAGTAAATTTACAGGAATAGAGAACACTACCAGAAAACCGATAAATACAAATGGAAATACCGAGGGAATATTTCCATCGGTAAATTTTCGAGGGATTTTACCGACGGACATATTCCCTCGGTATATACCGAGGGAATTACGGAGGGATAAAAAAATTAAAACAAAATAAAAAAAATGATGACGTGTCAGGATTTACCAACGGAATGTCGGTAAAATCCGTCGGTCAATCCGTTGGTAAACTTATTTACACTATTCATCATGTCAACTACAAAGGGAATCACCGACGGACAAAATCCGTCGGTATTTTCCAGAGAGCTCCAGAACTGTTCACTTTCCAATTGCACTGTTAATTGTTGTTCTTTACGGACAAAATCACCGACGGATTGAAAAGTCGTCGGTGTTATTTGGCGGTTTTCTGAAAAAATTCAATTGATTTAAAATTTTCATTTAAATATTACAGACGGAATCACCGATGGACTGAAAAATCGTCGGTAATTGTTGGCGGTTTCTGAAAACTTTTTACGAAATTGAAAATTTAAATTAAATATTACCGACGGAATTACCGACGGAATAATTAAAAAATATTAATATTCAATTATCCGTCGGTAAATCCGTCGCTAACGTGCCCCGATAAAAAGCCCGAATCCCTTATTTCACAAGAGACAAACTTATTTCTTCTTCTTCTACTACTTCTTCTTCTTATTCTTCTACTTTTACTTCTCCTTCTTCTTCTTCACTATATGTAAAAAACATCAATATCTATTTCTTTCTCTTCTTTTCTCTCCTCATCTCCTTCTCTTTTCCTCCATGCTCGGGTATGTCTTCTTCTTCTTTCTTCTTTTATCCTCTTAGTTTTTTTTAATTAATATGCTTTACGAAAAAAATTTCTCTCCTTAGCTTCACTTGCAACTACATTAAGGTAAGATTTTTCTTCTTTTTTCATGATTTTTTAACCCTTTATATTTGTTTTTTATTTTATTTTTAATTGTTTTTGTTCTTAATAATTGTATAAATGTTGTTTTGAGATTTGTTTTTTCATATGAGATTAATTTTTAGTTGATTTATTTATAGGATTTTTAAATTTTTAGCAATTGCAACTTCATTTTTTTCATATGAATTTTTTTAGTTGAATTTATTTTTTCATTTTATTTATTTGTTGCAAATTTTTTTGATTTGATTTTCTTTTTTTTTTCAAGCATTTTGAGTATATATTATACAGTGTTGATTTATGTTAATTTAATTATTTTATAATTTTATAAAATGAATTTTTTTAAAAAAAATTTTAAATAATTACCGACGGAATTACCAATGGAATTTCCATCGGTAATTCCGTCGGTAAATCCATTGGTAATAAAAAAAAATATTACCGAGGGATATACCGACGAAATGAAGCAGGTAATTTTATTTTTTTATTTTCGACGGATTTACCGAAGGATAAAAAATTACCGATGAAGGATTCACCGACAGAGAATTTCCGTTGGTGATGTCGTCGGTAAATTAATCGGTAAAACTGTTAAATCTTGTAGTAGAAGAAGAAGCATGTAGCAATTATTGAAGAGTGCAACAAGGTGTGTGAGAATGATGTCGATTGTCATAACCCAATTTTTGACCATTTTATTTTAATTATTATTATTATTTTATTTAGTGAAAAGAAAAATGATGAAAAAATAATAATGTTGGAAAAACAAGTAAATGAAGAATGAATTAAAATTTGGGTTAAGGGTAAAATGATTGGAAGTTTCAGGGTTTAATTAAACTTTGGAATTAATCTAATTAAGCTTGGAATTAATTTAATTAATCCAATTAAGGGTTTAATTGGAGAATTGATAAATTTTGAGACTTAATTAAGCTTGGAGTTAATTTAATTAATCCAATTAAGGGTTTAATTGGAGAATTGATAAATTTTTAGACTTAATTAAGCTTGAAATTAATTTAATTCATCCAATTAAGGGTTTAATTGGAGAATTGATAAGTTTTGAGGCTTAATTGAACTTAAAATTAATTTAATTAATGAATCAGGGACTTAATTAAAGAAATACCAAAGTTTGGAGCTAATTGGGGGCAAAATTGCAGCAGGTTAAAGTCCAAGGACTAGCTTGTAAAAGGAGCAGAAATACAGAGATCCAATTACAGTTTACCCAGGGACTTGATTGCACGATTTCAGAACTTCAGTGACCAGATTGAAAGTGGCTGTTCCCATCACACAAACAGCGTCGTTTTTAGAATTTGTTAAATCGCCTTCTTCGTCTTCCTCCTCAAGAGCCGTTGCTGGAGTAAAGGATGGAAGCCGTTTCAAATGCTTGGCATTCTCTGGCTATAAAGCCAGAGAAGAGGAGGAGGCAAGGGGACCTGAAAAGCCCCTGGAGAAACACAGCACAGAGGGGAAGAATAAAAAAAACTTTCGTTCCTTTGTTTCTTCTCAAAGAAACAGAGGAGGCCACGGAGAGAGGAGAAAGGGGCAGAACCGAGGGGCTGATAGGGAGAGATAAAAAAACAGAGCCACAAACGACAGAAAGAAGGAGTCACAGAACCGGGGGAAAGACGAAACAGAACCAGAAGAAACCCAGAAAAAACCAATTCAAAGCAGGTCAGCCTCTTCATCACCTTCTCGGCTTCAAAAGCTGCTGAGAAAACAAAAGGAACACGCAGGCAGGTGAGTGCAGAAGGAAGATAAAAGGAAGCAGCGGGCAAGGATCTATCAGCACTGCAAGCGTCTTCGGTCTCCAGCACCAGGTAAGTAAACCTTTGCTTCTTTGTTAATTTAATTAGCAGTGGCTCTGTGCAAGTGAATTTTAATTCACTTGCACACTGAAGCAACACGCGTGCGTTAGCGCACGCGTGTTGCTCAGCCCAGCCTGGTCACCGGCTTGGGCCCGTGACCGGCTGGGCTGGGCTGGGTCTAGCCCAGCCTATGTGGGCTGAGTTGGGCCCAGCCCCAAAAAAATATAGAAAAAATAAAAAAAAGTAGGAAAAATAAAAAAATAAAAAATGTGTATGCATGAATAAAAATAATGTAAATTTACTGGTTTATTCACTGACGCCAGATTCAGGAATAAAAATACCGGTTTAAATTTATATTATTTTTATTCGGTGTATTTTATTTTATTTAGCTAGAAAAATAAAAAATATGTGCATGCTTAAAAATCAATTTATTTTTATTTATTTATTCACTGGCGCTAGAGTAGGGAATAAAAAATATTGATCTAAATTTTCATAGCTACGAATTTTTACCAACGCCAGAGTTGGAATTATTCGAGCTCGAATATTCACTGACGCCAGAGTCATGAATATTATAAACAAATGATCAAAGCATAAACTAATAAACATTTAGCAGCAATTTAAGACAAAACAGCAATGCAGTTTGCCTTAGGCAGAACGTTTAAGGGGTGCTAATATCTTCCTTTTTACGTAACCAGTCCCGAACCATAGAATCTCTGTTGACCAATTAGGGTTCCTAGTGACCATAATACTAGGTGGCGACTCCTCAAACAAGACACTTTCCCCTAAAAGAACAAGATGCCAGAAATCTGTTTTTTTTTTTATAATCTAGAATATTTTTAGGGCCGCTGCGATGTCGGGTGCGACATCGATGCAGGCTTTTGGTGGGATGAATCTATTGATGATATGATGTTGAAAGAGCTTGAGGTGTGTGTGAGGGCCATGCAAGATTTAAAGAAGAATGTGGCTACTAGGATTAATTGGGGTAATGATCATTTTGGTAATCAAAATATGGTCCATTTTGATGTTGGCGGTGTTAATGGATTCAGTCTTGAATTAAGATGGGCTAGTGATGGAGGGGGGGTATTGAACTTTTGATATGGCTGGTATGTGAAGAGCCTTGATCATCATAAATGCCCTCCATTTGATGTTTTCTTTTAAAAATTGATGCAAGTATGGTCATAGAAAATAAATATTATTTTCTACTAGTTTGAAATATATTCAAGTTTTATTTCGTTATTGTGTAAAAAAGGACTCCCTCTATTGTATAGTTCAATTTCCAGTGAGTTTCTACTAACCAAGAAATAAATATTTTCTTCCATGATGCATTAAATATTTTTTTACTTTTAGTCAGAAGTATTTAATATATTGAGAACATATGTTTATGTTTGTTTAATTATGTAATTGATTTATATTGGCATGTTAGTGATAAATGGAAATGTATAAGATTAGTACTATACTTAATTAATAACTAGTAAGCTTGATATAGGTATGATGAATATATAATGGAAATTATATGTTGTTGTTGTGTTTCGGGACAAAAAAGGATGAAAAATATGTTGTTAATAATAGTTTAATAAAAAATAAAGTAAAAAAATTATATGAAAGAAGTGACTCTTTAAGCCGATCAAGTATAGGTTCTTAAAGAGGAAATAGGGTAAATGTTAGTTATAAAGTGTGATGAAGTTCACTGAAACATACATGAGTCATGAGTGTATGTAGGAAAGAGTTAGAATAGGTGGTGATTGATGCAAAATCATAGGAAAAATTGAAGTAGAAAATGGTATTATCATAGTTTTTAAACCCAGCTCGGTCCAAGGCTCGGGTTCCAGGTTTTGACCGGGTCACCAGGTCGGCCAGGTCAATCCCTATTTTTTTTAAAAAAATCAAAACGGCTTTGTTTTAGTAAAAAAAAAAAAAACAAAAGTCAACGGGTTGCAACCGGATTTTGCCGAGTCTGCAGGGTCACATCGGGTCATGACTTTTTCTATTTTTTCTTCAACCCGGCCTGGTTCCAGCCTCGGGTCGGCCGGGTCCCGGGTCGACCCGCTGGGCCGGGTTTCAAAACTATGGGTATTATAATAGCGCCATAGGCTTACCAAGATGTGAATAATTGTAGATTTGTTTGAATTGAGAAATTTCATGTAAAAATGTGTTAAGAGATGTGAAAATAGTTCAAATAATAAGAAAATCAATTATGGTTAATAGATGTGATGTCGTCCATAAGAGAAAAAAATAAGGAGAATTGTGGAATTTCGTGAATATTTGTTTAATTGAATGTGTTTAGTGTATATAGAAATATTGATGCATGGTTTAAAATTGTATTAAATCTTGTGTTGAAATAGAATGAAGATTTTATTGTGTTTTGAACTTAGACACTTTGGAATTATTGTGAAAATTATGTGATATCAATACGAGTATCTTCTCTGGTTTCAAGAAAAGCATCAAAAGAGATATCTCTAATGGTTAGAAGAACGCATTCAGCTCGAGATGCAGGTAGGTGTTCAACACTTTAATCTTTATTTTGAATTCTAGTTTAAAATTCTTGAAACATACATCTTATGCATATTACTTCAAATAAGAGGACAAAATAATGTGAAAAATAAAGAGATTGTTGTGAACATAAAGAAAGGGATGAAACCAAAAGGGAAGAAAAGGAGCCGGTGTTTGATAAGCATTGTCGAGGACGATAAACACTGTTTGATAATTAAGCATTGTCAAGGATGATTACCACTGATTGATAAGCTTTGTCATGAACAAAAGTCATTGATGCTAATTAAGCTTACCGTCTCAGATAGAAGCCACTAATGCTACATTATTATCTCGATAAAAGTCCTTGTGAAATGCATGTTGTATTAATATTGATATATTAAATAAACAATATTTAGTGAGAATTCATTAGAATCTAAAATTCTTATGATGTACTAAGTATGAAATATTTTTTTATTCTTGTATACAATATTTATAATTGAGTACTAGATTAAATGTTATTTTATGATTCTATGTGTTTCAGGTTAATCACATCCTGCCAGACAGGATAATCATAAACCTTAGAGATATTGTAGTTTCTTAGGTGTAGTGTTATTTATATGCATTTTATCTTTATGAAAAAATCTGTAGAATTCTCTTTTCGTACTTTGTAATTAATCATTTTGTAATAAATTACTTTGTAACTAATTGTTTTTGTAAAACTTAAGTCTAGTATTCATAAGTTACCTATTCATATTTATATTTTATTTGTATGTTTATATTAAATTCTAGAAACAATATGGTTAATTGTAATAGAGTATATAAAGAGTTGTTATGTTGTGATGAGATGTTTAAATGCAGATTAAATCATTAATGAAAAAAATAATGTTTAAAATGAATTGGGGCATGCTTAAGGCTGCCATGTGATGGATTAGATTTGCAGGGTAATGAACTCTTGAAGAACTGAAATGTTAAAAATTAAGAGGAAACTCTATAAAATTTTTGGTAGGACCAATGTAATAAAGGAAAATGGCCTTAAGTTTTGAATACAAGACAAGTAAATGTTTGAAATTGTATTAAATATATCTGAGTTGTTAAACTTAAGGCCCAATAACTTCATGTCAAATGATGAAATTGAAAATAAAGTCAATTTAAAAAAAAAACATCAAAGAAAGAAAAAAACTTGAGTTAACCTGAATTAACTTGGCTAACTCACTACACACAAAATGAGATAGGGATAAAAAAAATTAATTTTAAAAAAACAGAACATAAAAAAATACTGAAGTTAAATCAATAAAAAAACACTGAGAAAAAAAAACTGAAGCCTACTTGGGTTAATTAACTTGACTAACCTGAGCCAAGAATAACCCCACAAAAAAAAAAAACACAAAGCTCAATGGATAATAATTTAATTCCAAATGATGAAAGCGGAAAAAAAATTGAGACAAAAAACATTTGAAAAAAAAATTGAGTTAACTCAAGTTAACCTGATTAGCTCGCCACCTGGGATAACCCCACAAAAAGAAAAGCAAAAAACAATTATAAATCTTAAGGCCCAATAACCCAATGTCAAATAATAAAAATGAAAAGAAAAATAAAATTGTAAAAAAGACCGAACTTGAATTGGGCTAAAATTTAAAACCAGAGACCTGGGTTATAAGACTGAGATTAACCTGTAAAAAGCAGACATGAAAAAATAATGAAGCAAAATTCTCAATCATAAAAAATAAAACAAATAATAATTAATACAATAAGGACCAAATATGATACAAAAACTAAATGAAAGAAAATAATTAGGGACTAAATTAAAAAAAACAAAATAAATTAAGAAAATAATAAGAAAAAAAAATAGCAATCAAAAGAATAAGGATCAAAATTGGATAAAAAATAAAATAAAATAAAATATTGAGGGACAAAATTGAAACAAAATCAAGAAAATAATAAATAAAAACAACAATTAAAGGAATGAGAACTAAATTAGATATAAAAATTAGATTAATAAAACACTTAATGATGAAATTGAAAAAAAAACTTTATAAAACATAAAAATCAACATAAATTGTAATCAAAATAATAAGGATCAAAATTAAAACAAATACAAATTGATGGACACAACTAAATTTTGTAAGGTTAGATGCAAATATTGATGTCAGGAGAGAGAAAAGATAGAGAGAGAAAACATGGCACGGCATAACCACCATAAATTAAATATTTCGGAAGACATGAAGGTTGGCTATTTTTGGATGTTAGCAGCCATCATACTCGCCACTCGAAAGGTGCATATAACATTCACTCACTAGCACGTTTGTCGTGTCAACCATTTTATATTTTTAATAATATTTATTAATTGTTAAAAGATTATTTTTTCCTTCATCCGAACTAAGAATAAAAAAAAAAAACCATGATAAAAAGGTGAAAAATCCACGACAACATCAACATGTTTAGTTTTTTTCTCTTTTATGGACAGTTTAGTTTTTTTAACTGTTTAGAAA
Organism: Populus simonii; assembly: GCA_007827005.2. Taxonomy (NCBI): domain Eukaryota; kingdom Viridiplantae; phylum Streptophyta; class Magnoliopsida; order Malpighiales; family Salicaceae; genus Populus; species Populus simonii. The sequence goes on from CM017469.2 coordinate 5,545,109, forward strand.
AAATTGAAAAGACCATAAAGTCCTTGCTAGCCAGGACGGTCTTGATCCAGAGTTGCATCTAACCTATCACGTTCTACACGCCTAACTAGTAATTATCAAATAAGTAGCATCTTTTCTTAATCACACCACATTTTAATTAACGTCAACATGGAATTTCATTGCATGATAATTAATTAACTGAAAGGAAATAAAAAGTTTTTTATTAAACAAAACAAAAATATCTCTTGAAGTAAGACTGCATTTAGTCAATAAGATTCGGTGACAATTTCTGCAGAATCTCTCTTTGCTAGGAGAGTTCACACTTTCATTTGCTTTCACATGCAAGAAAACTTGATTACTTATAGAACAATGTGAAATATTTTGAATTCTGTAACACAATCTATAATCTTTTATATATATAGACACATCAGCATTAGCTTAAATTTTGTATTCACCTTCGAATCAAGCCATGTGACAGACATGGGAGTTGCCCAAATTAATTATATATAGACCTTCGGCAAGAACTTATAATCTTCAACTCGATACGCTAGAATACTGCAAAAAAAATAATCCGATTTCATCTCCATTTGTTTTAGTTCAACCTCTTACTCTAGTAATAGAATACCTTGAATTTCAATGCCTGCATATATTCAATTAAACGAGCTGAATCTCCCGTTGACTAGTCTTTATTTGCAGAAACCTGCTGCAACTTATTGACTTTTGTTGAAACCCATCCTTTTAAATTAATATACAAGTCTCTCCTTCCGAAAAAAATCGTTGGAAAATCTAGGAAGCTCGTGCCTCTTTCATTTTTTAGGTGGGATTTGGCCACCGGTGAAAAGATGCCACGAGGTCACTGTACCTGATTAATTAACGGTTCAAAGTAAACTCAAAGGAAAACTAGGTCACCACAAGGCAACTTGTTGAAAATGGAGATATGGTTAGGTCTGCAGGCTATTATAATAATATAATGGGGTGGCATCATATTTAGTGGAATCACCAAATTAATACTTAAAATAATATTTGATATATAAAGAACAAATGAGTGATAAAGTACATAGAAGCGATAAAAGCCTATCAGTATATCCTCAAATGAGTGATAAAATACATAGAAGCAATATGACAGAACACTAGAAAATTATTGCTACAGGATGGGCTAAAAGCAATACATCAAACTAATGCCAATGGACACGAGCATCAAAGCAAAGGTAGCAACAAGACTTGAGGCGGCTGAGGGTGGTGGCGGCGGCGGTGAAGAAGATGGAGTTTCAGGTGATGTCCCTGGTGAGGGGGTGTTGCCTGCAGCTACGGTAATGGCTAATTTTTGTCCCGCGGAGCAGTGGCCAGCAATTGTGCAAAGAAAGTAGCTATCTCCCGTAACATTGATTGTTGCTGGTCCAGTTGTCACAACATTGTTTGGACTGCCTGTGTTGCAATTATCATAATCACTCTTTGAGACAGTGGCCACATCGTGTGCACCTGTAGTGAAGGTGAATGCTGCCAAAGCAATAGTTTTGCCAATTAAATTTAAGCAACCCAAAGAGAGAAAATTAGAGTATTGAAGTATCCTTGATTTAGTTTTAATATCGAGATTACGTTTTTCTTCAAACCAATTTTAATAAGTATAATATATATATATATATCGGAGCATTGACCAAAAAAGATTTTCTTAAGGAAATTATATGTTCAAATTAAAATATCATGTTATACTAGTTCACCTGCTAATTAACATATAATTCTTGGATTTAATCTTCAAAGATCAAAGCAGGATTTAACAGAAAGTATTAGAGACAAAGAATTGAGCATAAATATCGGTGTTTTGTATGTGTAAGCCAACTTACTTAAAGTGTCACCAAGAGCGAAGGTTTTGCCTGAAGCCCAGTCAGAGTAGAAAGAGGTGCTAGTAGGTCTTGTCCAACCGGTGCCGTCTCCAACCTGATAAACTGCTGCCTCTGAGCCACGCAACAATAGTGATACTGCTCCTAAAACTACAAAAACAATGAGACTTCTCATGTTGGTTAGTCTAGTGTGTGTGTTCTCAAAGGTAAAGTCACCCCTTCTCTAATGATCTTTCTCTGTGTGTGAGGTTCTCTATCTAATCTTCTTATCTATAAATAGAGGGAGTTGGAGTATTGTCTTTAGAGAAAGTTGGTCCTTTGGCCAATGGATTGGTGCCATTTGAAGGGAGAAACTCTTGCAAAATATTGATATAAAAAATGGGGGTAGGTGTTGAATGGCATCATCATCAAGAAGTAAAACCGTGATGAATGACTTGATGATACCATATACCAAACTAATAAATGGGTGTTTTCAGTAAAATGACTTGCATGTACTTGAAAGTTGTTCAGGTGTATTTTTTGTATTTACACTTAGATTACTTTTTTTATTATCTAGTTGGCTTTTGAACAATTTTGCAATTTAATAGATATAAATATTATTAAAGAACCAGCTAGCATACCCATGGACAAAACAAAACGTGTGAAGCTGTCTGAGGACCAAACACTACCTTCCATAATAATGTTTGAATTGGCATGGATTATCATTTTATTCAATTCATTTTTGCTGGTGATTTTTTTATTTTTTATAGACACGGATAATTGTTTGATTAAATAAAAAATATATTCAAAAAAAATATTAAACATGACTGAGTGCATGACCCGTGTTGCGAGATTAAACATCTTAAGTTTAGTTATCTCTTGATCAAATATTAATTTAATTAATTAGATGTCTAGGTATTTTTATTTATGATTGAGAATTTTTTATCTAAAAATATATTAAAAAAATCTGTATATTTATTTTTTTACTGTAAAAAATAATTCTATCCGCTGGTAGGCAAAATGTTAAATACCTGGTAGAAAACTATATGATGTGCCTGCATGTATATTCTTGAGAAACTACACTGGCTTTGGCACGTATTTCCATCTTGGCAACAAAAGAAGAAGAAAAGGGACAAAATGTAGTAGTTGGTAAAGTCATGTGCTCTTGCATTTGTCAGGAATGTCAGCTGTAGCTATGAAATGTTTTCTTGTAATGAAAACGCGTGAATGATATTTGCATATACTGGGTCAAGTGGAAGGTCGGTTAATTTATTTGTTTTTATTCATATGTTATTATTTTGAATTTGAATGTATTAAGAATATGAAAAGACTTTTTTTTATATATTAAAAAATAATTTATCTTTGAAAAAATATTTTTTTAAAAGCAAACAAGCATACAAACGGCGTCTAAGATTACTTATGTATGGATGACCTGATAGAAGCCCAAAATGATGTCACCCCAAAGAGAGAGAAATCCAAAGGGATGGGAAAAAATTGACGCCGACAAAGTTCAAACACGACGACGTTTCTCTCATGCAGAAAACACTTATAAAGCAAAACTTCAACGGACATCATCACTTGGGCACATTTTCCAATATTATGTACATATTTTCTTGGTAATACAAGCCTACTTACTATAGGGTAGCTAATGACTCTGACCCTCGTGTAAAACAAGCCTTCTCCAGATTTGCTTTGACTTGGTAAACAACTTATTTTGGTTGCCTTAGGGTTTATAAGAAGATTAAGAGAAATAGTATTTATTTTTTAAATCGTTTTTTATTTAAAAATATATTAAAATAATCTTTTTATAAAATGATACAAGGCTTGATCTCTGTGACTCCTGGTGCATGGTTAACACCAAGCACAAATAAAATATAGAAAGTAAATGCTGGCCTGCTATTAAAGCCTGAAAAATGAAATTAAGTCCTTTGCTTTTCGAAGGAAGGTCGATTTGTATAGCCTGTTGTCCAAGTCACATCTTTGTAAAACGCCATAATATTTGGCCTGGTCTAATTGTAGATGTATCATTGGTTTAGGAGCATGTAGCTGTGATAATTTAAAGTATTTTTTTATTTAAAAATATATTGAAATAATTTTTTTTTATTTTTAATATTAACATATTAAAATAATTTAAAAATATATAAAAAAAATCATTTTAAATTATTAAAAAAAAAAAAACACGGTAGTCTTCACAACGTTATGAATACCACCTTCAGCAACCAAGGATTCACGTCCTTAAGGTCCTTTTTAGCTGGAGAAATATCCCACGCAACAAGGGCTACAACTCTATGGGCCAGTACTTAGCGTTCCCCCTCAGACACTGATGTATGCTAATTTGTTTGGAAGATTTGATAGCCATCAGGGATGAGTTTGCTAAATCTACTATAGATAGATCGATGCATTTCGTGTGGTTCTCCATTTTACAGAACAAAAGTCAAACTCCAGAAATCTCAGTCCAGGCATTGAGGAGGATACCAGTGAATGAAGATTAGATTTTCAAACTATGCCCCAATCATATGAATCCACACAAGGATTCATGCCTGCTCGTCAGATGCATGACATAGAAAGGTTTTTTAACTTTAAATGCGGTCATAATACACTTACAAAAACACCTCTCCATGATGAGCTTTTGACCCCTCTGCTAGAGCAGCAGCAGATTCTGAAAGAAACTTGGCATGAGACGGATGATTCTAATGAAACTAGTCCGAGACATAATCACAATCTTTTTTCCTAAATACAACGGTTGGATAGGGAAAACTGTAACAGATAAAAACAAAAGGTTCTGTTTGATATATAGGAGCTGAAATACATTTGCTGAAATAGATAAAAATCACAATTCCTGGGAAATATATTATGCAAGTTAGAAAATCAATGTTTGTATTTTTATTTTTTATTGTGTTCCGGGTGGCATTAATGGTATCGGACCAGCATGTATTTTTGTACTCCGAGTGACATGAATGGTATCAAACCTAGAACTTTTGACTTCCAATTCTGGTTTTGCTCTAATATAATAATGACTGGTCCAACATTATTGCTTCAAAAATAGAAACGAGGCAGCGGCAGAGATTGTCAATATCAATATGTAGGACTTGGACAAACCTTGAGCTTGGGCAGCCTGCACGAGTGCAAATGAAAAAAGAAAAACAGGAAAAAAAATAATAAATAGAATTTCGTCATTCAGATAATAATAGAAGTCAGATCATAGAAAAACACAAGCAGTCGCACAGACACTGCATCACCTTTCTCAGTTACCCTAATCCAACTTACGAGGATGGGCTGTTGAGTACTACTGTATATGCATTTCCCTTTACTGTTATGAAAGAGACATGCAAATCCTCTGGTGGTAACTTAATATATATAGCCCCTTAAATTCAGCTTTCAAAAGACAGCCATTTGTTGGTCGCTAGAGAATAAAATTGTAAGGCATGTCTAATACTTTTTTTTTTTTTTTTTAAGGTTAACGTCGGTGTCCGGGTCAGATTTTGCATACCTCGAATAATCCTATGGGTCCTACAGTTAATGACCATGTAAGCCTCCAGTGACCATCATATGAGCAACCACAGGCTCAAACCTGAGACTATAAAAAAAACAAACTTCTTAATTTCAAGTTTTTATCATTAGATCACCATCTAGATGGTTATTTCTAATACATTTTAATAAGTCAGAGAATAGTTTGAGATAACAAATATCATAATCATATATGATAAAAGTGCTCAAACTAACTCAACCCACTGCATGTCCGTAGTTTAGTTACTGCATGATTATTTAAGAGAGATGGATCAGAGATCCAGTGCGGAGTGCAGAGCAAAATGTAGCACTTTCTAGCAAATTAAGGCTGCTTTTGTTTCCGTTAGCTTTTCCGTTTGTAGTGAAACGATAGTAGGAAGGTATCTGATAATAACTCAAATTATATTTTATTTAAAAAATTGAGTTTGAAATATAAATTTTATAAAGTAGTTTTTTTAATTTTTTAATTGAATTTTGTAAAAATTTTAATCGTGTTTGTTTTTGTGTTTTAAAATTTGTTTTGAAAAATTTAAATTTTTTTATTTTTTTCTTTACTTTAAATTAATACTTTTTAGTGTTTTTAAGTTATTTTGATGCGTTGATATCAAAAATAATTTTTAAAAAATAAAAAAAAATTATTTTAATGTATTTCTAAGTAAAAAGCAACCGTAACCACATTCTCAAATATAATACCAAATATTTTATACATGTTTTTTTACTATACATAAATTTCAATTATAATTTTTATCAAACACATTTAAATCCAACAAACCACATCTAATCATTTTTTTTTAAAACTTATTTATTTTAAATTACAACCATAAAAACTACCTCAAAAACAAATAATCTGTAATACTATCAGTGAAAATGAGACCCAAGAGAAAGCAATTCTAAATAAAGAGGCAAACTGAATTCAATGTAAAGAGTAAGATTTGATGCCATGTACTGTTTAAACTAAAGTATGCCATACAGCGATGTGATTTGGGATATTGTGGACATGTGCCCATTCTTCATCCACAAAGCAAAGTGCTTGTGGGATCGTGGAGGACTCTTTTTCCCGTTTCTTACTCTTCCACTTGAGAAGTGAAATGTAGATGGTTTCCAGCAGGGTTTTTAAAATTTCACTTGGTTTGTTGAATAGTTTGTCAAAAAGAGCCTAGAATTAGGAAAAAAAACATATATGTGTGTGTGTGTGTGTGTGTGTGTGTGTGTGTGTGTGTGAAAGGAGACAACTAAACGAACAAATCTAATCCCAATATGTTGCCTTTTAAATGATATATGGTATAAAGAGTCTCATACCTTCAACGATAGAAGTGATGAATCTGCAGATGAAGATTTAAGTCCATGAAACCCAATATTGTATGAAATGCTTCCATCAGGCTTGAAAAGTCCAAAATTCCTCTCAGAAGTCGGCCCAGGCTTCAAATTCTCATTAAATACTGCAAAAATATAGGCCTTCACCACCATTTTCGGCCTGAGTGGTGTACCTTTCTTCTTTGCAAGCCTTTTACGGAGGTTATAATTATATGTCCTTGCATTATTAACTGTTGCTGCAGCTTCATTATCATCTCCACGTGAGGCCCAACCTGTCTCTGTAACTATGACTTCCATCTTTTTGAATCCAGCATCTTCCAGAGCAGCATAGGCTGCATCAATCTGCGCATCAAGCATGTTATCATAGTGCAAATCTGTTTTCATGTCATATATTCCGTTAGTTTTCTCGAAAAGGGCATAGTTAATATCAATATTCTCTGGATTGTACGTGTAGGCCAGGAAAGGATATGCATTCAAGCAGAACGGAGAACCAATTTGTGAGAAGAACTCCAAGAGCGGCTTCATGTATTGTGCAACATTCTCTTCAAATATACACGAAGAGGGAGGGTAAGAATTAGCAAAAACAGCTTGTGAATGTGATGTAGTAATCTGAACTGCATCAGCCAAGCCAAGTTTATTTATGGCTTTGTAAACATTTTTAACAGCTCCCAGGAGAGCTTCCCAGAGTTCATTATCACCTCCTCCTAAAACTTCATTACCCACAGCAATCCCACAAATACTGGTCTTAGGAAGGAATGCTTGCACATTTTCTTTAACCCAAGACATGGCATGGCTAGCATTAGCACTCATGTCTTTCAGATATCCATTGGGAAGCCCAACAACAAGTTGAAGCCCAGTGCCACTGAATGCCTCGAGGACGCTGTGATCAGCATCATAAATCCGAACATTCCTAATCTTTGCTGCCCTGAGAAGTGTAGCAACTTCATCTGGTGAAGGGATGTTATCTGCAATTCTTCCATAATTTATTCCATAGGTTCCAGTGAATGCTTCAGCTGTTAGAAGCTCTGGAAGGAAAGAAGAAGTGATGACAAATTAAGATAATTTCTTTAACCACTTTCTAATTTGTTTCAAGCCACCAAAGAACAAGGAACATAGAACAAATGCAAAAACAACGGATAAGACCAATGAAATCCTCCAAATGTGTATTGAATTATGTGTATTGAACCATAACCAAACTAAATTTGACTTTTCCTATTCTCTGCTTTGTGTTAACTCGCAGATGCAAGACCAATGAATCCCAATATAGATCATTGAAAAGACAAGATGAATAGTGCTATAATACAATTCACAGCAGCTCCTCGTATTGACTAAATATAAAATGAGAGAAGACTCAATGATTCAGCGGCACTCTTAACACTTAAACAAAAATTGTAATAGTAAAATCATCCTCAGACAAGGAGCTCTATTAAAGAAACGCTATAACTACCTTCAATTCTTTACTTAGAAACCAAACAAACAAGTTTGATCCACCAAAGAATTGAGTCAGTCAATTTCTAAAAAATGGCAAAAAGAAAAGAAAAATCCCATATAAGAAATTCGGACGGTAACAAAAAGAATAAAATATCAAGAACAACAAAATCAACTCTCTTAAAATTTTGTAAGCATTGAGCAATCATTGTGGGACAAACAAACAAACACACTGTGCTCCAGTTGACTACAGTCAATACACTTTAAAGTCACCAAAAATTAAAAGCAACCCAAGAAAATCCACCGTAAGACTAGCAAGCCCCCAGTTGTAATAACAAGCTAAAAAAACTCAAGACATCAAAAGGCTTAATGATCCAAATTCCATTCAACTCAACAAAAAGTCTGAGATCAACCCAAGTAAGATAGCAACAAAAGGAACCCATTAAATCAACTAAGAAAATAGCAGAAGAGGAGGGAAAAAATACCAATCTTTTGGGAAAAAAAGAGCAAGAACGTAAACAGCAACTGATGATGATGACAACGACGACTTTTCATTGCGAAGATCACACAGCCACCCCCAACAGAATAAACAAAATAACTAAGCAAAGATCTCTATTTGAATTAACTCCTTTAATGTTACTGAAACTCTTCTTCTTCGTCTACGCAGCTGGTAGTGGCATGCCATATGACACACAAAAAGATTGCTTCTTTTAACTTTTTTAGCTTTACACATGATTAAGTTTCAAAAAAAACTGTCTCCATCAGTTGGAATCTTTTTTAAATCTCTATTCTATATTTTTAAAAGGGTCTTTATACCTGTATCTAAATCTTCTCTCTCTATATATCAAATCCAAGTCTGAAAATTGCAAGAAGAATGAAGGCAGGGAGAGCTGAAGGTTTTGTTTTGGCGGACGTTTTCTGGGGGACGTTTTATTATAGAAGTGAGTGAAGGGTTTTTTAACTTTTTATTGGTTTTGAACCCGTTTGGAATTAAGGTTCTTTTTCGTCAAAATTTTTAAAATAAGTTTTTTAAAATTATTTTGATATAGTTATATTAAAAAAAATATTATTTTAATATATTTTTATACAAGAATTATTTTAAAAAACGACTTATTAATAATTAATTAATTTTTTTATTTTTATGCTGATATATTATAAAAAGGAAAAGGACAGATTCAAGTCCAAGAATTATGTTGTTGTCAATTTGGGAATCAAAGTCCAAAACTAGGCAATTAGCTGATGATCAAAGGGCCAAAAAATCATGGGTAATTGTATTGTGTGTTCTTAAAACGAGTGTAGTTTGCTTCTATTGGTCACTGTATGCTCGCCTGCTTTAGAGGTTTTGCGTTTATTTTCACCAACCACGCGCTTACACCATGGCAGGCCCACGCTTTTTAAAAAAACAAAAAAAAGTTAGCATCACTCATTATCCTCCAATTATACTATACATTAAAACGTGTGAGATATCAGCATTATTCATGCACGTATAAATTACTTTGAATGACTCTGTTTATTTTTTTACTTTGCTTTCTTAGTCAAGGAGGAGATTGAAATAATGAGAATTGAAATAAAAAATGCGTTAAATATTAATGGCATTTTAGAAGTTTCAGAGAAAAAATATTCGGTACCCTAACTTCTAAAATAATATAAATTATACGATTTGATATCTCGATTTTTTTAAAATTAAATTTTGATATGACAGTTCATTTTCGATATTTTTTAGTCTCTGATTGAGAGAAAAGAGAGAGAGATCATCAGATTCTAGTGGTAGAAAAAAATTATTGACACCGATTTATACTACCAAAACAATCGATGTTATGTCAAATTATTTCATTTGATGAAGGGAGTTTATATTATGTGTTTTTTTACCTTTAAAGTTTATGAAAAAAGCATATATGAGCTCGGTTTGATTTTTAGTTTCAGGTTAATTTTAGTTTTTGGGACATATTTTTTTGTTTTTTCAGGCCATGAATAGATATACAACAATTTCAAATGTGTTTGTGGGTGTTTTTGGTCAAAAATAGATTGAAAAACTGGTTTTTGAATAAAAAAAAACTTAAATTTTGATTTTCCAGTCACCACTGCCGCTAAAATCTAGGCAAATCAAACGATGTGTTATCTGATTATTTTTTAAAAAAAGTGGGTAATCCACCAAAGTTGCAACAAAAAAAAACAATAAGGGCCCAGTTGCGCGATCCTGCCAAGGTAGGCCCGTGTGTGGGCCCTGACGAAATGGATCAGGCCCAACAAAGTTTTTTTTCTTTTTCTTTTCTAATTCTTTTTTAAAATTAATGTTTTTATATGGTTTTTTCTCTATTTTTATTTATATTTAAATTAATATTTTTTCTCTCTTCCATTCTGTTTAGAAAGTATCTTTTTAATGATAGTTATTTTTTTTGTTCATGCATTTAAAATTTGAAGAGTTTTTATGATTTATCTATGATTTTTTATCTTATGTATAGATTAACTTTATTTTTTAAAATAAAAAATTATTTTCAGATAATGTTTCTAATATGTGCAACCTTGTATAGTGTTTTTTTTTCACTTTTATTTTATTCAATCAATTTAATTTGTATCTTTATTTTTATTATCATTTTCTTGAATAAAAATATTATTTTAATAAATAAATTTAGCAAATACAAGCAGAGATTAAATATCTTGATCTATATATGTTTCTTGATTTTTTTCATTTTTTTGTAGTTATCATTTATTTATTTATTTCATTTTTTAACACACATAGTTCTTAATTTATTTGATGAAAGATATACATAAGCTTTTTAATTTTCACTTAAAAATATTTAAATACAAAAACATACTGAAAACTGGCGTATATAATTTTTTTTTTTTAAAAAAAAAATATTTAAACCATTGAGAAGCACGGGTCAAGTATCGGTATTACTTCTACTTTAACTTCACACTCAATCATTTTACTATACTATTGGCACACAATATTTTAAATTATGATTTCAAAATTGAAGATAATTTGATATTCTATCTGAGCAAAAGGTTTTCACAATAGTATCATATATAATCCTCTGGATAAAATTTATTTTAGTAAGTTTTGGTTCAACCTAACACTCATGAGTTTGCTTAGAAGTAATACCTTATTATTTTAAAAATCATTCATGAATAATTTTTTAAAAGCTTATGGCGGGATAAATACTTTTTCTCTTAATTTTTTAAAAAAAAAACATTGTATTTTTATGAAATTATCATAGCTTTTTCAATTTCATACTTCAACAATAGATGTTTTAGGAACTAACCTTTTTTTTAATTTTTTTTGTCCATGGAAGATCTTTTTTTCATAACTTGGATCACAAGTTTGATATATTTTTTTTTAAGTTAACTAAGTTGTTTTTTTTGTTTTTTTATATTGAATATTTTTTTTTATTTTTGTTATTGTTGTCCTTTATTGATTGATCTAGATCAATCTATTATATTATTGTCTTAATTATTTTTTTAAATATATCACCCGATATATCACAATCTTAATATTTAAAAAGTTTATCATCCATGCATTAAATTTTAGATTTCTTAGTATCTTTATGATTTTTACGATTAGAAAAATAATTTGTCCCACAACTAGTTAACGCTGAGAAGTGAATTCTTTTAACCTTTGCAACAAATTTCACCATCGTCATTCCTCTAAAGAAATTTAAACAATAACTTAATTATAGCACAAGAGTCTCCTTAGTTTCAACTAATTTTCTGTCCTTTTAATCAGAGAAAAAAAATACAACCTCCAAACTCCACACTTTCATACTTGATCATTGGTTACAAGCGACAACAATCTATTGTATAACGAGGTTAGGACCTGAAAAAGGGAGGCCTCGTGATCAAGTCCATAGAAAAACATACTAATAATGTAGAGAAACCAAAAAGATATTAAAACTATAATAATTATATAAAAGAAAAAAAGCAATCACAGTGTGGAAATGGGCGTTAAAAAGTGATGAAAGTTGAGTTTTATATAAAAGCGTCTGGCATGGAGTGATTGCTTTATGTTGGTTTATCAAAAGAAATCTTTCAAGACTTGGAGGTGTGATAGCTATGCGTGTGTGTCTGATATCTTTAGAGCTGGCTTGAGAAAATGGTGCTTGGTTATTAAGGTTAACAAAAGCTGGAGATGGAGAACCTTTCTGGGCCTTTTGCCTCACCAACTACCATGCTACACGCGAATCTACTTTTGCATCATCTTTTTCCGATTTCATGCAATGTTGTGATGGGTTCTCTTTTTGGAAGAGTTTTTGGCAACTACACAAAGGAACAATACTCCAAGCATGGTGGGATTCTTAGCTCACAAGGACACTAGGACGACTCCACTTGGTGCGTGTTGGAGAAGGTGAAAATTGGACTAGATGAAGTCTTGTGAATGGGTTTTATTGGAGAATGGGCTAGGGTTTTCCTGCCTCATGATCTTGTTGCTGAATTGGGTTTCACGAGTCCATGAGATGTTAGCTCAATGAGATAGTTAAATGATATTAGTGTTTTTTCTTACAGTTAAATGAATAATTTATCCATGCCTAAAATTCTCATAAATCCTTTAAACCTGATTTAGATGACCACCTACTACGTAATAAAAAAATATATTTAAATGTTATTAATGTATTTTTTAAAAGGAAAAAAAACTTTGATCATGAGTTAAAAAAACTTAATATATATTGGAGAATATCTTTTCAAAAAATTTGATGGTGACATGTTGAAAAATATTTTTTTTTATAAAGTGTTGAGACGACAAATCATTCTAAGCTAATCAGACTAACATGCTAAACTCGTGACTTGGATCATAAAATCGTAATAACCCAATAAAAAATAAACCAAAACAAGTTAAAAAAGTCTAATTTCTAATCGATTCAATATCAATAGACAAAATTAAAAAAAATCAATTAAAAAAAGGGAAAGAAAAAGATCAAAGTGAACTCAAGTTAACTTGACAAACTCGTGGCTTGGGTCATGCACCCCATTGGTTTTAATAACTTTTTATTTATACAATTATTTTTATTCAATTATATGACAATAATGTGTGTTTCTCTTGTTCTATATTGAATAGTAATTTTTTTTATAAAAAATAATAAACAAGCCAAGACTTAAATAACAAAAAAAACCTAATTTATTTAGTTAAATAACAAAAAGAGGCATTCAAAATAAAGAAGATGGAATTAATTTTTTCCCAAGTCCTGGGACTAAGAATGCATCAAACAAAAATAATTTAAGAAAAAAAAAGCAAGCCAGGTGTTGGCTCATAAAAAAAGGCCCAGCATGCTTGCCATCTTCTTCTTCTTCTTCTTCTTTTTATATGAAAGGATAGATGACACGTTGTTTTCTTTCTAATTTATTAAAAAAATACACAAACAACTTGTCATTTATAGCCCCGGAAACCAGTAACATAAGGTTGGTGGAAAATCAGGGCATTTTTTACCCTTTTTTCCAAAAAATCTAAAACAAATACCCTAGAGACTTAAATAAACCCATTAATGGGTTTCATTAACCCAAAAGTCAAACAAAAACTTTAAAATCAAAAAAAATTCAAAAAAAAAAGAGCTTATATCTACCTTCTTGGGCAAGGAAATGGCCAAATAACACCCAAGTAAGACTCCTCTTATTGAATGGAACCAGTTGACACAAAAAGTAACCTTCTTTATAGTTGAAATCGGTGCCAAAACACAATGTTCTCTCTTAACCATCAAAATTTGATGATTTTCTCTCTTCTATCTCAGATCATGAACTTAAAAATAAGAAAAATAAAGTTTTGGATCAAAATTTAATTGTTGAAAATAAACAGACTGAAAATGAATAATTTGAAAAGTAGAACGATCAAAATGAACTTTTCATGACAACTTTAAAATAACCATCTATTTTTCTCACTTTTTTTTATTGTGGTCCCTTGTCTTTTAATTGTTTTTCATTCCTTAACAAATTAGAAGCAATTGGCCATCAATTTGACCACTTAAGGATCAAATCGCAAAGAATAATAGTTTGGGGTCGAGAAAAACAAAGCATTGTCGCTGGGCCTATAATGACGTGGTGTGCAATATTTTCACCATAGTATTTGTTAATAGCTGACTGAGTCTGGAAAGTTAGCTTATTCTCTATTCTATGATTGGGCCAAGCATGGCCCTTAGTGTAAACACCAAAAAACAAATTACTAAGATTATATTTGGTATAAATTTTACAAAAAAATTAAGTTGTTTTTTAACTTTTGATTTAAAAAAATCGTAAGTTGTTTGGTTAGAAATAGCATTTTACTTAAATAAAAAAAATTTATAAAATTGAGTCAAATCTTGATTTAATAAAAAAAATTTAACATATGGATTACAACTTATACGATGTGTACAATGTATAATTTTTAACCTATAATTTCAAAGTATTATTTCGTTCAAAAAAACAAGAAGTTGTAGATTATTTTCTTGTTTATTAAACCAGATTTAGATGAGTTTATCTTCGGTTTTCTAATTGGACAAAATAATAAAATTAAATGAATTTATATATCATCTATTATTACATTTTTATTAGATAATAAAATTACTAATATCCTCTAGCAAGATAAGGTTGACGCATGAACATTTTCTATGTCAAGCTGGAAATTTCGAAGCAAGCTTTAAAACAAAAGGTTAGCTGACCAGACCGGAATACCCTTGAGCATTTCGGAAAATGACTGGATCAGATTACAGAATCCAGCAAACCTTATCCTCTTGAATAAAACTTCCCAAACTATCAACACCTCTAATTTTTCCCACCAGAAACAAATCAAGAAAAATGGCAACAGCATTTCTCTTAACTGCAAAACCCTTCCTCTCCTCCTCTTCAACACCATCTTCTCTATCTTCCCTAACAAATACACCAGTCCTGCTATCTTGTGCGCAGCAAAAGAAATGTAATGCCACGAGACCACTGACTTTATGCAAAACTCTCAGTGATGAGTCACCGCCTGTAACACCCTCTCCGGTTATAATAACCAAAAGAAGCTTGTCTATTTGCTTCTTAACCAGCTTTGTATTCTCATTGGCAAGTAGAGGTGATTCTAGTGCCAATGCAGCTATTTTAGAAGCTGATGACGACGAAGAGTTAATGGAGAAAGTTAAGAGGGACAGAAAGAAGAGGTTAGAAAAACAAGGAGTTATTAGTTCTGCTAACCAGGAAAAAGGTTAGGTCTGTTATTTCTCTTACATGCTAACAGATTAACTCAGTTTGTAGGCTTTTTGTTAACTAGGTCTTAAGTCCTCTTTCAGTATATTGTCACCTTATGATAGGCGATGTTTTCTCTAACTTTTTGCCATGGAATGATCTGTTGCAGGTTATCTGCAAGATCTTGTGTACAAGCTGAGCAAAGTAGGTCAAGCGATAGACAAGAATGATCTATCTACAGCTAGTTCTGTTCTTGGGGGTAGCACTGATACAGATTGGGTCCGAAAGGCTAATATTGCCTTCACCAAGGTAAACACAACTATTTATATTCGTGATTGACCATATATTAGTTGCTAGGAATGTTGTTCTTTCTAAAAAAAACTCCTTTTTGCCATTGATGTGTCACTCCAGTATTAGGACCATCGCGTTAGTGAGGCAACCTATTGATTCTATCGAAATGTGTTTATTTTCTTTCAAGGCCTTAAACAGATTGATGATTCAGCAGTCCTAAATTCATTTTCTCGTTCAAGCTTCGATTTTGTAATCATGAAGTTTTGTGCATGCATTTGTGTATCATGATTCCTTTCTGATGAACTCTGATTACTTTGGTGCCATTTCCCTACAGCTGAGTTCTAGTCCTGACGAAAAGACTCAGGTGGACACCTTCAATTCTTCACTAGCTTCATTAATTTCATCAGGTTGGTTATCTTTCCACGGTGTTCACTCGGGATATATGACTTATATTTGTGTCATGACATTTCAAGATAATCGTTACCGCCTGGGTCTCTGCAGTAGCCCAGCTGACATCTGAACACCATTTTCTTGGATGTGAATTTAGCCCTTAAACTTGAATGATATGATTATACAATGGTAGTATGACTTGACTATGTTTTTCGCTTTGCAGTTACTGGCAATGACATTGAATCCTCCAAAACTGCTTTTGTATCATCAGCCACTGCTTTTGAGAAATGGACAGCCTTGACAGGGCTGGTTGGACAGCTCAAAGGGCTTTGAAAAGGAATCTGGATATTGATGGTCTCTTCATTTCTTTTTTGTTGTGAGGAACATTTGAAGTTCTTTGATTTCTATCATTCAATTCTTCACAGGCTTTTCTTCCTAGCTCGAGTAGTTCCTCCAATATCAAAACGCTATTTTACTTGCATACGAGTTGTAATTTCTTGCTCAATATTTTTTATCTTTGGTTAGAAGAAATAATATTTATCGCTATACCCTGCAAAATTTGTAGTTGTTTGTGCTCTTGGAATTTTTATCGACCTGAATTCTTTTCTGTGATTACTGATTCCTGCATATTCACCAGGTGTGCACAAATCCGCAATCATGGGAATAACTCATATCAGAACTTGAACTATTAATAAAATTGTAAATCCTAATCTTGTACAGCCTCGACGTGTAAAAGAGCGGCCAAATCAGGTTCACGATTTACCTGTCTTCACCCCATCCTTGCTCCATAGTCTTACGGTATTCAACAAAAGATGAACAGTAAATTGAAACTCACCATCACTACCCTAGTCATATTCTATCTCTAAATTTGACTGCTACAATTTTTTCCATCATTCCAATCTCTGGCAGTCGGGGGTCAATTTAGAAGGGAAAAACTGAAAACTCCGAACCATGTATGTCATGAAACAAGCATGGAGAAGGCTACCACGTAGAATTTCCAACATCTTATTACATAACTGCATAATAATATTACATAACCAGTATTTGACGCCATGATGGTACAATGACTCCTACTGCAGGCTACTAGTTTAGCAATAAGCTGCTACATTATACACCTAACCTGTGCCAGTATTAAAGCATGTCTGAATCAACAATCAGATAACTATTCATTACAACATTAAAGCTACAGTCATTTAAAGGACTTCGGACTAAAAGGTCAGAAAGATGTGATAGAGGTGAAGAGACTTAAATTGCTCTAAATGTAGTAACTCAAGGTTTAACCTCGCCAGCATTGCTGCCATTCTCAATCGCCTGTCCATCCACCTTCCCTTTGACCCCATCAACGCCTGTGTGGTCAGGTTTCTCACCACTGCAATTCTCTGCTTCTTTACCCTTCATCTCTCCGTCAGACTCGGGAGCAGTTCTGTTGAGTTTCTCTTTGTCATCTTCAGCTTCATCCTTTTTCTCATCATCAATGGCTGCACTTGCTTTCTCCTGTTGGCCTGACCCCTGCTCTTTAGCTGCCTCACCCTGTGGTTGCTCATCCTTCTCTTGCACCTTTTCCTCATCTATTTTTTCCTTTTCATTTCCAGATGCTCCAGAACCATTTGATTTCCCTTTAGAGTTTCTGGGCTCTGATTCAGCTTTCCCCTCTTCAGTTTCAGCAGAAGTCTTGACTTCTTTTCCAGACCCAGCTTCTTCAGTACAAGCTGCCTCTGTTTGAGTCTCTGTACCTAGTCCTTTATTCTCATCTTGATTTTCTTTCTCGACATCCTTTTCTACTTCTACCTCCATGTCGCCTTTCTCAGTTTTTTCAGCTACCTCTTTTGCCTCCTCGGTTCCATCCAAAGTAGTTTCAGTGTCTTCACTCTCCTTTGAAGCTGATGATTTCTTGCTTCTCTTTTTTGGAGGTTCACTTTCTTTCACCGGAGTTACCTTTGCCTTCTCGCTGATCCTCGCTGATCTCCTTGGAGTCTCACCAGAGCCCCAGTCAAACTCAGATACTGCTGGACCACCAGGGTGTGCTTTGAGGTACTGTTCCAACTGTCTTTTGCTCGTGATTTCTTCCCCAGTTGGAGCAGTGAAAACGATCTCACCTTTCTTAGGGGTCCCACTTTTCTTGGGTACAAACTGCACATCAACATGGACCAAAAGGTTAGATTGACTACTGACCAGCACAGACAACCACCAATGCACTTGAAAAACATTCTATGCTAAGATAATGTCAATTTCAGTGCTAAGCATGTGCTATAAAAGAAGTAAAGTGATTCGAGCGGCAGCAGCTAAAAGGAAAGTGCAACGCTATGAAAGTCAAGATGATAGATTAAATTTCAAACCTATGAATATGGTATAAATAAGTCGAATGGCAATACAGGATTTCTGCAACTTGAATATACTCAAATTCAAGGCAATTGCCGTCCTGCTGCTGTTGTTATAAGGAACCACACGCAGTCCCAGTGTGTTACTGTAATGCTATACAGTGATTCTAGGAAAAGAAACCTCATCAATAACTTTATGCTAAAAGAAGCTTAACATTCAGGTGAGTTATTTAAATGACATTGTCCACCATAAGTTTCAAATCAATGTAATCTCAACCGCTAGTGAAAGGATTTCTTAGTCATTACCATGAACAAGAGGAGGGCATAGCTAGGTGGTGGTATTATGGGGACTTCAAAGGGATGTTATGAGGACAAAGTTCATTTAAGTTGCCCATTTCACAACCCCAGGAAAGCATCTCCACTTTATTTATATGATTCCAATCAAAGTTATAAGAAAAGGAGGTAATATTTAACAAGCACACCGCCTAATACATTTCAGCTCCCATAGTTTCCTCGTGATTTCTACAAAGCAGGTAGCTGACATTACTAGCATCCCATGTGTTAGGAGGAAAAGAGAGGATGGCTGGCATCCAGATGACAAAGCATTTCTCCCTTTGTATCTCAGTCAAGAAATGAGAGGTTGAGAATTAGATGAAGGAAACCTATTGTAGTGGGACCTTTCCCTCCTCATTTGCACCCACCTCCAAAGATCAATCATATGATGGATTAGCTTAAGCATTTAAATTCTCCACTTTTGATGCCATTTATTTCAAACCAGATAAACCAAATTTGTTTTTACCTTTAGTTTCACTCCCCAGTTCTTCTGCCTGCAATATTGATCTCCCACTAAACGAAACCTTATTAATTCTGAGTAGTGAAAGTAAAGAAAACCAAAAGGCATAGGCACCAAAGTGCCACCCCATTTACGATAACAAAACATATCATGAACTGAAAATCTAGGTTCATGGACTACATACTATATCTGCATACAAAACAAATAATCCATTATTGAAGATCCTTTTGCTAGTAAAAAGTTTTTCAGAATGCCAAAATGTCATAATCTTGACCCATAAATCCTTTACAGTATTGAGAATAGACTCTTCCCCTCAAAATGTTCTTTTATTGCTCCACCAAAACATGGCTTCAAGCATTTAACTGCTTGTCAATTGATCCTGCCACAACTCGATAAAACCTCAAAGTCATACACCAGCCCTCATAAACTTCTCGCCCCTGCACAACGTAAAACTAAACCATTAATAGAATCAGCTACTTTTCTGCAGAAACGACATTGGTTCACCAGAATTTTTCATCTCTTCCGAATATCATCAACAGCTAAAATTCTTCTTCCATATAGCCTTCAAAGGGTGTCAAATCTTCCATCAAATTCAAAACACTTATTTTGTCACAAAGCCCACAAGGAGGATTATACCTCTGGATTTGTTACCTTCACAGAAATTTCAAAGTGTATCCTTCCAACAACATAAGCAAACCATATTATTATCCTTTTCATCTTGTTCCTCCAAGAAAAGTAGAACATCTCACAGAAACACTTCTGTTTAAAAATGTATATTTCAGCAGTACTAAAGACTGCAGCATTCTCTGATAAAAATACCAATTCACAAACCAGAATTATCACTCGTACCTTCAGAAAGGCAGATTGACAACATAACAAGAAGTTTACTACATCTCAACATAAAACCCCTTCACAAATATTCTTCAACATATTTCCAGAAAATGAGGGTCATTGACAGGAGACACCAAAATCTTCAACTCCACCTATAGTATTGCATTTTATGGGCACCTCGACCAGTTCTAGGAGGGAAAATTTGGGGACAATCCTACCCTAAAACATTACATTACATTACATTGAATGGTCCAACTGAAGCGGTCAGAAAAACAAATTTTGGGACAATTCTACAAAGCAAAGTTTTTATAGATTGCTCTTGAGACTCAAATCAGTCGATTTAAGACTTCTATCAGTACAAGTAATGGTCCTAAATATCATACCATTAGCAATCCTATTAATCATTATAATAACATGAAATCCACCTGTATCTTTGAACCATATATGCAGCATTCAAAATTGGCAAAAAAAAAAAAAGAGCTTTATTCATCTAAAACTTTATTAGCATGTTTAGCTGCTCTAACAGTCCTATAAAGCATAAATAAGATAGAGAAAACAATGGAAATCTTTCTAAGCGAATCCATTATTTAATAAACAAACAAAAAAAGACAAAGACAAAACCCAACCTCCCACATCCACTACCATATCCAACAAATAATTAAATTAAAAGGTACACTTAAAATTAACCAAATATAGCCACAATAAAACTTAACAGAACTACAAACCCAGATAATTCCAACACAAAAAACCCAAAAATCCCACCTGATTTATAATAAATTTAAACCACGCCCAAAAATCCCTAGTTACCGAATTCTACACCAAAAACTCAAAATTTAACATAATTTAAAAATACCCAATTCGCAATTAAATCAAACTAAGCCAAATTAAAGCTCAAGACAAACAAATACCCCCAAGAGATTCAAACTTTACACCCAAGAAAATACAGAGAGAGAGAATTCAAAAAAGGAACCTTCTTTTTCCAGCCAGACGGAGCAGGAAGCTCTAAAGAGAAACCCTCTTCCTCTATTGCTACAGTCTCCTTGTCTTTCTCCATGGGGCTTGTCATAAACTTCACCTTGTCAATTACAAACACGAAAACTACATAAAAAAATAAAACGACATGTATTTTTATAGATAACAAAACAGAGAGAGAAAGAGGATAGGAGACAAAGAGATTATATACTTTATCCAATTTTGTAATTGGTGACCAAAAATACTGACAGGAAGCAAAGAGATTATATATACAGAAATTTTAGCTGCTTAGAACACTTCCACGTTTTGATTAGTTTATGAGAGATTTTGTTGCGTGCTTTCTTTTTAAATTTTTTTTTTCTCATTTTTCTTACCTTGTGAAACGGTTGATGATGAGGCTTTGTTTTGGGCAAACTACATTCAAGTTTTTCGACTTTTAAGTTTGTTTCAATTTGGTCTGTCTATCCTTAGCCTTTCATAATGTTTCGATCCTTTTGTTTTGATGTTTCGTTAATATTAGTAGCGTTTTTTTTGTTCTTAATTTTTTTATCCTTATGTTGGAACCTTTTTATCCAATGGCGCTTTGCATGCTTTTATGTGAATGTTGTGGGAGGAATTATTTCTTTGTTATTACAAAATCAAATTATAGGACTAATTTTTAAGAAGAAATTAAAGAACGTGGACCAAAATTAATGGCATAAAAAAAGAAGGGTTGTTTTTCGTGTTTGTATTGACGTATCTTTTTACACTTTGATCCTTGAATTTTTTAAAATTTATATCCCAATCATAAAACTTCATTTCCCTGGTTGAGAGAGAAAATAAATACTCATCATGAAGGGAGAGGAATGAGAAAGCTTTCAGTGGATTATATTTTCATGACAAAAAAACTCAATTTTAGTGTTAATAAGTTTTTCTTGATGAGAGAAACTTAATAAAGATGATTTTGATCTCTAATAATTTCAAGAAAAAGTATATTGAAGTTTGAAAAGTTTGATTTGATTTGATTTTAGATTGTTAGCCTAATTAAAGTGTGTTTTATCATTAGAAATAATGTTATTGACATTTAAGGATGTTTTTATACGGAAATAAAGTTGAAAATTAGTTTTTTAATGTTCGAAAACTCAATCCTTTATTTTTCAATCACTAAAGGTAAATTTAAATTACTAGAATTCATACAGGCAGAAAATGTGTCTTTTACTTACTTTTAAAAAAAATTGTGCAGACTTGACATTTTAATTTCAAGCGTGCCTGAACTTCTTTCTAAAGGTTGAGACACACTTTGCCATTTTTGAAAAGGCTACGTATACCTGGGTTTGATGTTTTTTACTCTTCTTTTTTATATATATTTTAAAATAAAGTTATATTTAGATGAATAATAAGAATGCTGTTTAAAAAAATCATTTAATTATGCCATGTTTTTAAATAAAATTAAAGCTTTTATGGTAATATTTGCAAAATTAATTTGAAATGATTATGTATGAAATTATATGAACAATTTTTTTAAAAGAATTGCACATGAATTTTCCTTGAAAACAAAACATATATCTTGTTAGTTTTTTTATTGTTAGTTTTTTATATTGCTGTCTCAAATTAATTATTTTTTTATTTTTTATATTGTCATGTAAAAATAATTAAAATATTATTTTTTTATTTCTTGGTTTAAAATTGCTTTAAAAATCATGGTAAAGTTTTATTTAAAAGCCATTTTCTGATTAAAAAAAAATGTTTTTTCGTCTAGGTAGAAAAGAAATGAATGAATAACAAAAGGAGGTTTAATTTACAGCTAAGGAAATAAATTTTCTTCTCCTAAACTTAAACCATTTAATTTTTTTGAATATTTATTTTAATTGATTTAAGTATTATTCTACCAATAATATTGATTGATTGACATGGGTCCTGTGATTCCAGAGGTATATCACTTGTGAAGATATTGATTGTATATATGTGAAGTAGATTTGTGGGTTCTGACAATTACGTCGAGTGGATTTGCCACATGCTATTTTAAAGCATATCTCAGTTTCCAACTTGGGCGAGCTGAGGTTGGTGAAATTTGTGTTATAGGCATGGGGCTATATGTTGAAATGAAAAAAAATATATTATATGTGTGTTATAGATTAAATAATCATGCATGATAATATCACATTTGTTGGAAGTCCACCACATACCTCAAGACAACGTTGAGTTAGATGTTATTATTGTATAGTATTTATTAGGTATATATTTTAATATAAGTTTTGTAGTTGTAAATGTTTAATAATTTTATTATGTATTAAATTCTATAATTTAACTTTTAGCATTTTACATATTAACTTCTTTGGCAGATTGTGTGTGTGTAAAAAAATGATGGATGAAAGTGTTATAAAATGTGACTTAAAATGATATAAATAATGAACAAGTGAAAGATAAGGTATTGGGATATGATAATAAACACCCTGTAATAAGAAAAAGAGAAGAATATTAGAGTTAGTATGTTACATGAAAAGTTTATCTGTATGAAACATGTTGGGGGTGTTTGTTTCTTGAAAAGTAGTTTCTGGAAAACCAGTTTTCAAACTTTCCTATATTTGTTTGCCATTAGAAAAGTTGGTCAACAGAAAACACTTTCCAGTCAAAGGAAAATTTGGCTTCGTTTCTAGAAAAATGTTTTCCTTTTATTTTGGAAGGAAAACACTTTTCGGAAGTTGTGAAAAATTTAAAAATGTCATATTATTTGCTGATTATATCAAATTTGATTCTCAAACTTTTGATTACTATATATTTTGTTTTAAATATTTGTTTTTCAATTTCATATCTTAGAATTTAATTTTTATATTAAGTTTGGTCCTCATTTTTATAATTGTTATTTGCTTTTCTCTTATCATTTTTTAATTGAAATTTTTTATCTATCAAATTTGGTCCTCATTCTTTTGATTGTTACTTATTTTATTTGAAATAATTTATGAAAAGTTAATTATTATTATTTTAATTTCTTCATCTTTTAATTTTTTTATTTTTTAGATTTAATCTCTATTATTTTGATTATTATTTATTTTATTTGAGATAATTTATGAAATTATATTTTTTTTCAATTTCATTCTCATTCAACTTTTTAATTTGTAAGATTTGTTCCTCATTATTTTAATAAACTTGAAAAAATTAAAATATTAATAAATTATTTTCCAGCTCATTTTCCATGACATAACCAAACACCGAAAGTGTTTTTCCAACTTATTTTTCATTACACTACCAAACATCGGAAAATAATTCACTTTTCCGGAATTCACTTTCCAAAAGAAAACTATTTTCCAGCAAATAAACGGGGCCTTAATATATGATGATATAAATGAGATTGTAAAAAGAAATGATATTATGTAAATAAATTTGTTTAGGTTGGAAAAGATATATATATAAAGTTGACCCCATTTTCAAGTAGGTTATGTAGAACATTGTCTAAATTATCTATAAAATACAAGGTGTTACATAAAAAAAATACAATACCCAATTCTCAACAATCCAAATATATAACAAAAAGGATCAAAACACAGCAAACTCAGGTAAGTTTGCCAAACCATGTGAGACGGATCATGCGAATGTGATAATCTAACAGAAAATAAAATATGAAAAATTATGAAGCTCAATTCTCAAACCAACCCAATGTCGGATGATAAATCAGAAAAAAAATATTCAATCTTAGAAAAATGACCCAAGAAAAGACCCAAGTTAACTAGGACCAAACTCTTAAAATCGTGACCTGAATCATAAAATTAGGATAATCTTATAAAAAAAACAAAGAAAATTACAAAGCTTAATTTCAAACAAACTCAATATTTAAGGATGAAATTCAAAAAGAAAATCATTATAAAGAAGGATTAAAAAAAGATCAATGTCAATCCATGTTAACCTTTCAAACACGTGACTCGGTTTATGAGACCAAGATCACTCCCTTGAAAAAAATTATGAAACTCAATTCCTAACCACCCCAATTTCATATGATAAAATTAAAAAAAAAAATCAATTATAAAAAAAAACCTAACGCAAAAAATAACAATTAAAAGAATGTAGATCAAATTTAAACAAAAACAAAATGACAAAACACTTATTTTTTTCACAGATCAGCGTGAATCCTAAAAGGATGAAAGAGAAAGAGAGGAAAAACATAAAAAAGAGTTACCACACGCTTTCAACCATTACACGTGTCACACCACTGAATATGAGCTTAACTCGCTACTTCTAATACAATCATGGATAACAATGTATTGCCACAAGTTATTGCATGTGATTCAGATACCAACCAAGTTGCTCTACTCATTCAACCTAACCCACCATATATTTTTAGGTTTTATTTTTTTTATTCCTTAGGTTTTAATTGCTTTATATAACATAATTTTATTTTATTTTGTCAAACTTAATTAAATTATGGATTTATATATAAATACTTTTATCTTATAAATCACCAATGAGCATAATGAACCATTAAAGGAACCATCGCCAATCATATTTATAAAATATTAAATTATAGATTTATATATAAATATTTTTATCGTTTACACTTTTAATTTATATGGGATGTTATAACCTAATTTTTTAATCTTTATTTTTATATATATTCAATTATAATAATTTCTTTATTATTTTTATGTAATTTTAAGTGTCTAATTAAGTTAGGAATAATCATAAAAATCATACAAAAAATTTTATAAAATAAAAACAAAATTTTTTTGGGAACCAAGGATGAATTTGAACAAGTGATTAAATATGAGGGTCTAATTTAGTTAAGGACGCAATTGAAAAGAAAAATGTGATTTAGGGTGAATTCGGTTAAAATTACAAAATTTCAAACAACAAGGACTAAAATTGAAAAGCAACTATATTAGAAAGATCAATTTAGAGATTAAATTGAAAAAAAAATCCAAGATTTAAAATATTAAATGAAAATGAAAAGAATTTAAAATTCAAGGATTGTAATGAAAAGAAGAAAATATTCAAGGAATCAATTATATATTTGTCCTACATTTTTCTTTTCAAATTGATATTTTAATCCAATTCAATCTATTTAATTCAATTTAGTCCAAGTTAACACATGTTTTCTCTCAATCGAGTCCAGTTAGGGTGTTTGAGAGTGTGGTTGTGGTTACTTTTCAAAGTGCTTTTCACTCAAAAAAGTATGCCAATAATGTTTTTTTATTTTTAAAAATCATTTTTTAGATCAGCACATCAAAATAATTTGAAAATATAACAAACATAGTACTTTTAAAAAAAAATTAAATTTTTTTTAAAAATATTTTTAAAAAATACTCCCAAACAATCATGCAATGAAGCCTAGAATCACAATCCCAAAAATTTTAGCTTTGCAATCCTAGATATTCAGCCAAGATACCAGCTTCAATCTCAAAATCACTCCATCACGGCATAGATACTTTGTTTTTAATCTAATCTCCATAAATCAAGCCTCTGAATCATTCATCAATTAAAATTCTAGCCTTTTCTCTGAGGAAAGGAAATTCACAAGAAAATGAGGGTGAAGGGAGACAGCCTAACAAGGATTGCCAATTTATTCTCTCTAAGATAAAAACCAAAACAAAAAATTATATTTTAAAATGTTTTTAATATTAATATCTCAAAATAATATTTTTTTATTTTTTAAAAAATAATTTTTAATATTAATACATCAAAATAATTTAAAAATATTAATATTAAATTAAAAAAATTTAAAACTTCTAGAGACACTCGTTCCCAAACCGTCCCTACTGTCATAGGAACCCATCGGCCAACACTTCTCCACCACACCACCGATCAGTCCACAACAGACACCCATCACTGCCGGTGACAATGATGCCCTCTCTCTCCTGAAACCCAAGTCCTCCACGCCATCCACAACAAGACAACCACTTCCTCCTTTACCTGTAATAATTGCAGCAGCCATCAAAGAGAGGAAAAAGAAAAAAGAAGAAGAAAAAACCGAGATGGTTGAAGGAGAAAAAGAAAAAAGGAGTAAAATCACATCTATTTCCTCTGCGATCTCCTCCCTCGAGCAGCGATAGGAGTCACCGCCAGCGTAGAAAGAGAGAGGTAGACGTCGTGCAACTTGTGAACTAACTGACGCACCTCCACTCCCTGACCAGTGCGTGAGCAGCACGCTCCCAACACTGATAGCCCCCACGCATGTGTTGGTCACGCGCCACAGTGTGTTGACATGGCTTCCATCCATTCCAGTAGATTCTGGTCACTCCCATCCTCCATTGAAGGTTGATTTTGAGCTTTGAACAAATTCTTAATTTATCTTGATGTTATTGTGATAATTGGGTAGATTATTCATTCTGAGATGATTATGTGGTTTGGGTTGTAATTAGTGAAATGATATTGTGTGGGTGGGTGATGCATGATTTTATTGTTTTGCATGTGTTAAAATAAATGGATAAACAAAAATGGAGCAATACCGGAAAAAAATTATCAATTTATTTATTTTTAATTTGTATCATGGCTAAGCATTAAAAAAAATAAAAAATATTTCTTTGTATAATTGAGCATTTTATAAAATACCATGTATAGTATTTTTTTTTTAAAAAAATATTTTGTGTTGGCATATTTTCAAAACTTTTGTTGGAAGTATTTTTTTAGTTTAATAATAAGTTTATTAATTCCTTTAAAATTTTAGCTTAATATATACCCAAAAATAAATAAAAAAACCCATTATTTTTTGGAAAATAACAATAATTTTTAATTGATAAATAATAAGGTTTTTTTTTTTCAATGGCCAAAGCTCATTTATACCATCTACACGATTTCAATGCCCTTGATGCATCTCTTGAACCTCTAATAAATAAAAAATTTAAATTTTAAAATATTTTACTAGCGCAGCGTACCCCATATAAATAATTTTCAATGAGGCTTCTTTTATGAATTCTTTTAGGATTTGAGCCGGGTTACATGAACCCAAAATAAATCTACCATCACATTCATAAACTTAACTTAACTTAGAATATGATATGAATTGATAAATTTAAAATTATCAACTTACCAATATAGGAATTACAAGAAATACACCGACAAGAAATAAATCAACACATCACATGTATGCACCCAAATATACAGCACAATAGATCATAGTAATTTAAAATAAAATTAACAATAAAGCTTATTCAAGACATGATAATATCTTGTCTTGGTATAAATATTTCTTTACGAGTTTTTTAGTTATTATAATACTTAAAAAAATATACAAGTCTTTGTGGTTTCGGATTTTATAAATGAAAGCTTAAATTAAATTACCACTAACATCATTTTCAATCCAAAAATATAAGAACACCAATGTGTGTAATTTTCACTCCTACCTTACATGGGATTGACTGCCCACATGTGCAATACCTAACATGAACTCTCATGACAACGATTTATTACAATAGACATGGAAAGCGACCGAACCTAAAGAGGCATTACAAGCAGTCCATTATCATGCTGGAAAAGTCGAGAAAGAAGAGATCCTAGTATACAATCATGCTCTTCCTTACCCATCTTCTCCGTTGTCCTAATTCTATTTCTTGTGCTTGTCCTGTTCTTTATTTATGCAGACAGCTGGTTTAAAAATTCAGCGTTTCTGGGTACTGTAATTATGAATTGTAAATTATGTGTTAACTTGTCTATTTCCTAAATGTTAAATATTCGACATTAATTCTTTTTTCAACTACTGTGATATCGTACACTAACATATATTTCAGCCACGTTGTTACTCTGGTGAAATTGAACATCTTCAAAGTAAAATAATGTGAATATTATAAATAATAACTAGTAAAATAATCCTAGGAAATGAATATCATAGATCAAGCGACAATTCTGAATTTTTAAAATTTAATTAACCCGATTTAACTGGTATATTTTATAATATTTTTTTATCTAAATATTTAATAATTTATAAATTGAATATTTATTTTTATTTTAATTAGAAATGTTTCGGCTAGCTCTAGATTTCTTGTTAATAAACTTTCTGTTAAATTTTTTTAATGTAATAAAAAAAAACTTGTTTTTTTTATTGGAGATAATAGAAAGAAGATACAAAAATTAAATCTAATATTAAGGTGTCATGACAACTATAATATATGTTATAGTATGGTCTTCAAAAAAGGATCCATGAATATCTATAATATCCATAAAAATATTAGTGCAGCCTAATATATTTAACCCGTTTGGATCCTAAAAAATTAAATAAATTAAATTTATAAAATATCAAAAATTATATTGAATTTAATTATAAACTCAAAGTCGACCAACTATACCTATTATTAAGATATAAATTAAATCCATTTGTTTCCGTGTTGAAAGCCGTGTCCAAGAGCCATAATTGATGGGAATTAATGCCTCCACAAGTTGCTAAAATTTAGCCTCTCTTTGTTAAGTTTGCTCCCTTTTTATTCCTTGAA
The DNA here is from genome assembly GCA_007827005.2 of Populus simonii. Lineage (NCBI taxonomy): Eukaryota > Viridiplantae > Streptophyta > Magnoliopsida > Malpighiales > Salicaceae > Populus > Populus simonii. The sequence goes on from CM017469.2 coordinate 5,574,267, forward strand.
GACACAACTTGATACCTACTCACAAAATGCTTCACAATTTAGCCCCTTACTCATGGTCAATTGAAAAGTGTTTATTTTAGGAGTAAGCAATCATATCATTGGTTAATTAACCCATAAAATTATTATATTGCCAATAATTCATTGTATTTATATAGTATTTTAGTTAGTATCGGTTTGGACAACAATAATTTTAAATTAGCATTATAACCTACGATAACTTACTAGATCTTTATTCTTTTTAATTATTAAAACCAAACTAGCTAGCTAGGTCGATTAATGGACTAATTAGAAAATCAAAGAGTTGATAAAACGGGTCCATGTTTACTAGCTCGTTAGACCATTTTGTCGGTCACAACATAGAAACCGATCACAATAAATTAGGAGAATCGATCAACTCAACCTTTTTTTTTATAAAGGAGAGGTCGGACCCAAGATCTTTAAGAAGGATGAAAAACACTAATATCAGTAGAGTTATAACTCATTGACCGCTACCTCTCTCCGGCACTTATTCTCTTGTCTCCTTGGAAGAATATATAGTTAATGATCAAGACCTCTATCTTGTTGTCTAGTTTTTTATATTCTTCAAATTTATTTTATAATTATTATTTTTTTGTATAAAGAAATTGGAGGTAATTGATTCCAAGGATGAAGAATTTGACCCTTTTGGATATCATTTTTCTCTTCCTGTTTCAGTTTACTGTCTCTTCATAATTATTTTATGTAGAATGTTTCTTAATTTATAATTAATTAAATGCATTATTAATAGGACAGTTCTTGACACTTGTAACCTTAGCATACACGTTTTAATGGGACCTTGGACAAATTAATTAGCTATAGCTAGTTCTTCCTGCAAGTTATCTCGTTCTCCTAGTCATCTCTTGCTTATATAAGAAAAAACTCTTAGTTGTAAACTCTCTTGCTCCTTGATACACACACGAGTTGAGAGGTACTTCGATCGTTTTGGAATGAAATGTCTTCGTTTACAATCAAATGTATCGTAGTTTGAATCGTTTTTCACTTGTAATCATTAATTAAAACTAGAAGCTTCATAATTAAGAACTAATTACTTCTAATTACATCTTAAGATAAGATTTGAACCCCAATAATTAAGAAAGGAACACATCTCGTCAAAGCCCTCGAGTTTGGAAGGAAATGTTATACCTAAATAATCTTGACAGGAGGAAAAAGTTGAACCCTTTTGACATTAAATTCTTTCACCTACTAAAAACATAATTGTAAAATGACCTAAACACACATAGATGACAATATTGTCAGCTATAATCTAGCGAGTATATACACAAGATAACAAACAAACGAACGAACATACACACATGTTTCAAAAAAAAAAAAAATGAAAATGAAAAATTTCGCCCCCCTCGTCCGCCGTGGTAAAGCAGAATTGAAGAGCGTAAGGTCACATTCACTTGATCATGATAGCTACATAGAGTTAATGCTGCCAAAAGCCATCCTCTTCCCAGCCCAAAAACCCTAACTTTCTTATATTTTCACCTTATTCCCAATATTTTACTTCTTTCCTTTTCTCCCTTTCAAGCTCCTAGCATTTCTTGCCTGATTTGAGCGCCACTAAAAATACTCGCCCTTTTTTGCCCTCAATTTTAATTATGGCTTTAACTTCCTTTAGTCTCTCTCTCTCTCTCTAAAGCATTACTTTCTATATATATGGGCCATAGAGTCTTACTGTCGTGATACAATGTCCAGTATCAAAGCAAAGAAGTTGTAAGAGAGAATCATAAAAGCCTCTTGCTTTCTGCTTTGTGTTTCTTTGCAATTTGCAAGAGCTACAGCTAGCTAGCTCCTCTTTTTATATCTTCTTTGTGCTTCCTCTTGGTTGTTGTGTTCCTTCTTCTTCTTCTTCTTCTTGACCTAAAGACCTTATAATCTTTTGATTGTTAATATCCTCGAGAAACATCATGTCAAGCTGCATCGATGCGGTGCCTAATGAGCAACTCTGCTACATCCATTGCAACTTTTGCAATATAGTTCTTGCGGTATATATCTCTGCATGATTTCTTCTTTAATGGGATCTGCTTTCTTTTTTCAGTTCTGATTTAGGCCAGTCCTTATGTACACACACAAGTATTGTTTTGTTCTGTTTCTTTCCTTGCATATCTCAGAAAGAAACATTTTTAGATCATGATAAAAGCTGGTCTATGTGACCAGGCTCGCTCTCGTGCTAATTTTTTAAACTAAAATCTATTGATTTTTATTTCTGGGGTTTCTTGATTTTGCAACAGTCAGGTCTCCATCGTTGGACTTTTCTTTTCTTCTTCTTTTGCAGTCAAAGAAGAGTCGGACCTGAAGGGTCCTATAGCGCTGCTACAGACCGAAGAGAGACCTAGAGAGAGATAATTAAATGACTATGTTTTGTTCGTGAATAAAGGGGTTATCTGACGTGAAAACAAGCCATTTGCCGATAAACCTGATGAAGACAACTCCTTTACCACTTGATTTTCTCTCTCTCTCTCTCTCTCTATCTCTATGGCTAATAACCTTTCCTTTACTAAAATTGATGCACCACAGAAGTGCTGCACGATCCCAAGCTTTTTTTTGTTATAGCTAGCAAGAGAAACATGAAAATGGAGATCTCAGAATATAATAGCCACCCTTTTTTCTTTGAAACACCAGCCAACACAAGAAGATGAAGAAACCCCTATAAGCACTTGTGCTTCTAGTGCTTTCTTTCCCTAAACCTTCCCCTTTTTTTCCCTCGAGAGAAATTTGCAAACCCTTAATTTTATGCAAAAGAACCCTATTGGAATTAAGTCCAAAACTCGTTCGCTTTGATCTTTCCTTGCTCTTCCTCTCTATCTTCATATTTCATAGCATGGATCAAGAGAGAATTGAAGGAATTATCCCCTTATCTCAAACAACTCCTTAGTGTTAATTTTCAATGTACTTTTATGGATAGTTTTTTAAGTTTTGATGTGAAACTGTTAGTAATCAATATTTTTCAAAAATAGAAAGGATGAGATTTGTTTTAGTAACCATAACATTCTATGGAGATCAGTAGAGTAATAGTGGTGTTGTGTTGCAGGTGAGTGTTCCATGCAGCAGCTTGTTTGACATCGTGACCGTCCGATGTGGGCACTGCACTAATATATGGTCCGTGAATATGGCAGCTGCCTTTCAGTCACTGTCATGGCAAGATCAAGTTCAGGTGATATATAAGTAATAACTATATATTTTCAGCTTATTTTTAGGGGGTTGCTACTTGCTATATAGCCTCTAAAATCTAGGGTTTCGGGGTCCTTTTGCTCCTTTTAAGGGAATCAAAACCGCCCTCAGAATCTGAATTTTAACAGAAACCGATGGAGTTTTTCAAAGCATTTCTGATTTATCTGTTGGACTATTTTTATAATATTGTAGAATATAACCTAGCAGCCACCATAACCGATCCTATTTTTCTTGCTTTTTGAGGCTACATTAGCTGATTTTTGCGGCCACAGCAGTTGCATTAGGCTCTATAGATCACTAGGGTTTTTCCTTTCCCTACTTTCTTGTGCTCCCTAATAAAAATTTACATGATAAAACTTTGATTTGATTAGACATTAGTTGTTAGGGTTCTTGAGTCAATGATTCCTTTTTTTATTAGTTTTGTCATATTGGCATCTTGATTAGAGCCCTTTTTCCAAGGTCTGTCAATTTGGGTTTTATTCGCTTTGGTTTTTCATGTACCAAAATAATAATAAATAAATGGACAATTCTAACTGGTTGTTCTGATTTCATAATTATTTGATTGATGGCTTAATTACTTTTACTAATTAAGCAAACTAAATAGTATATTTTTTTTCTTTTTTTCTTTTTTTGTTGTGGGCAGGCATCGAACTACAACTCCCACGATTACAGAATTGACCTGGGATCCTCCTCCAAATGCAACAACAAGATCTCAATGAGAACCCCAGCTGCCAACATTGTCACTCAAGAAAGGGTTGTTAATCGCCGTAAGATAGAGATTTCCACTGTTCTTGGATGATTGCTTAATTTATGTTCATTTTCATACTCTTTTTTTTTTTTTTGGGGGGGGGGGGGGGTTGATGATTTCATTTGTCTTACTTTCTAAATATAGTCATAAAGGATATATATATATATATTAATTTTTGTATTGATCATGTTTGTGCTGTTATTTTCCATTTTCAGCTCCCGAGAAGAGGCAGCGAGTACCTTCTGCATATAATCAGTTCATAAAGTACTCTAAAATTATTCAGTCTCTCTTCCTTGAATTTTCCTTATCTTTCGCTTGGTGACACCCTTTATTGAATGTTCTTAGTTTATGTACATTTATTAAAAAAATAAAATGTGCTTTTGTAGAGAGGAGATTCAGAGGATCAAGGCCAATAATCCTGATATCAGTCACAGAGAAGCTTTCAGCACTGCTGCCAAAAATGTAAGTGGACTACCAAACATCATTGCAAAGCTGATCAGAAAACTTTTGCGAAACTATATTATATTATATTATATTAATTTCCTTTTCTTTTGGGGTATTGATCTCTTGTACATCTTGTTTGACCAGTGGGCACACTTCCCTCATATTCATTTTGGATTGATGTTGGGGACTAACAACCAAACTAAGGTGGATGATGTAAGTATTTGAGAACTTATAATTAACCAAGAATAAATGTAGTAACATTGTTAATTTGTCTCTCTATATATATATATTCTGTGGAAACCAAATTCCCGATTCCCTCTCTCTTAGTCTCTCGCATTTCTTCAAACCTGCACATGATTTAGAACGTGATGTGGTAGTGGTTTGAAATGACATTGGAAGAAAGGAAAATTTCTTCATGAATTCGCATTGTTTATCAGTTAATCTTTTTTAATTAACATGTTTTTTTCGAAAAAAGCCACTCAGCTCCTTAATTAAAACTGGATTTTGAAAGTTGTGTTTTGCAATTCTTTCCTTTTTTTCTTATGAAAATCGTATTTTACATGTTCCTTAATAAAGCTTCATTTATCACAAAATGATGTGGTATTGGTGCATGAAGATTTTTTAATCGATCTAGTTATAGATGCTGACTTTGACTCATGAGTTTTTCTACATAAAATTAATTACTCCAGCCAATATAAAGGTATGTTAATTTTGAGCTATCGAGCTTTATGCTTCTTGTTAACTAATTTGGTTTATTAGTTACCTTAAGTTCCTACTTTCTGCAGCTTAACCCTATATCATAGAATGATCATAACCAAATTGATGGTGAGCACAAATATCAATATCATCTATTAAAAATATGAGAACAGAATTATATCACTAATTTGTGAAATTTTCTTGTAACATGGGTTGAGTTACTAGTTTTCCAGTTTTACCTCTGATTGGTTTCCTGCAGCCTGCCGTATTAATGTTTTCTCTTTGTCTAGTGGCTTATCAGATATGTGTGTGTGTTTGTGTCGCAATTTGTTAGGGGACTTGATGAGTTGCTGTTCTTAATTAATCACTATTATTTACTTACTTTTGCACTTGATGACTTTGCACAGGGCAGTGAGAAGCGTCTAATGTCAAGGTCTGCACTGCAAAACAATTGATCATGGTTTTGATTTTTCAAAACCAGACCTCCATGAAACTCCATGCTCTTTGAAGTAAATTAAGAATCCTTGACTTCAACGTGTCTTAATCAAGGATATATATATATATGAATCTATGTTTCTCCAATATTGTATTTGTGACCAACTGTTTATGCTATTGTTTACTTCACTTGATGTAAGAACTTTATGGAAGCTATTTTCATTTCGTCAATATCTATATGATCCTCCATCTTCTTTGTTAATTGTGAGTAATGGGGTTTTAAGCTATATATAATCTGATAATGATGGGACTTACTAAGAGATTCTGCTGATTTTTTAATAATTTTTTTAAAAATTAAAACAAGTGTGAAACATCAATATCTCCCTCAAAGCTAGGTGATCATCATTGATTAGGGCATAATTAGCAGCTTACTTACGCTTCATATATATGTAGGTAATTATATTGAGACTTATGATCTTGGCACAAAAGAGAAATTAAAGATCATGCATGATTGTGTACCAATATTGGTTGGACAAAGACTATAGGAAAGCCAAGTCTTTTGGTTTGGTCGTGTAATTAATTAAAGCTAGCTTGACGGAAGAATTTTTAAAAAATGAACTTGCCGGACTAAGACTTGATCATCTTAATATAACCTTAGGGTACCCTAGACCTTTTTTTTTTAAAAAAAAAAAGTAATAAAAACAATCACACTGATAGTTTCCGAATTGCATTTTAATTATTAAAGTTGAATTTGGATCTCCTCAATTTATTAAGGATAAATATAATTCATATAATGTTTGTGAAATCAATTAATGGCTTGAGAATTTTTACAGACCAGTAATTTTAAAACGTTTCAATTACCCACTAGCTTATAGGAATGAAACCTTAACCATTGAAATTTAAACCAAGAGGGGGTTTAGTTATTTCACCAACCAAGAGACAAGAGTTTGATTATTTGAACACCAACATGATATATATATATATACATATATATATATATATATATATATATATATATATATATATATATATATATATCATTTTAACCTTAAATTAACCTAAGAGGATCCCAATTCATTAAAATTCGTTATTCTTAAAAAAATCACCAAATATTTCTAGTATCATTTTCTCTTATACGAGTACATGTTAAAAATTGTGCCTAGTTTACTTAGGTCTCTCTCTTGTTTGTTGCCTAGAAAAGAGTTTCTAATGCACCAAAGTTAATTAATGTCACGAAAGAAAATAGAGCAACAACAATATTAACCATTGTTATTATGTAAGTTGTAAATTGTCCTTTTTTTTTTCTTGGTCAAAACAAAAGGCCTAATTGGCCTTCAGCTTCATAATTTGGGATGGTTTTCCTTCAAATCCTAACTCTCCATTTCATTAAATATGGGAAATATAAAGACAGAAATGAGTGACGGATCTCTCTTTTCATTTTTCGATCGAGTATCCATCGATCCATCCTATGAAATAAGATGAGTTCTGGCCATTATACTTACAGTTCGATTTGCTCTCACAATTCCCTCCCTCCCTCCCATGCATCTCGAGTTTTAAACTCTCCTTTCTCATAGAAAAGAAAAAAAGAGGCGAGTGCGTACTATATATGTTTCACTAAGCTTATCCGCTGGATTCCTCCTGATCTCTTTTATAATTGTATCGCTTAAAAATTCACATTTTTAACGTAAATCAAACAGAAAATTATTTTTGAATGTACGTATAAAGGTACCAAAAAGATGCATATGTGTGTGCTTGTGGTCCTAGCTTAGCGAAAGCTCTCTTGAGTAAATATGCACTATCATGCCTAGATTTTCCCATGGATCTATGTTTTGCTTTTACTAGCATAGATAATGAAATATCCTTTGAATTGGTAGATCAAAGCATCAGAACTTTTACTAAACTTGTTTGCATATTTCTTTCTCTCTTTTTTTGGGAAGATTGTTTGCATATTTCATATGAAGGAGTTATATATCAAATTAATGACAGGAATAGAAAAATCTCATCCCTTGGGACGCAAAGCTTATACGGTCCCAAAAGAGATATGACAAAAGCTTAATGTCTGGCAACCAGGAAAGAAATTAATTCATTAAATGAAAAGAACTTTGTTAATACGTGTAGTCCATGCAACTAGCATCAATAAGGTAAAAAAAAAAAAACTATTTTTTTATGAAAACATTCAGGTGCTGTCTGAGGTGATAATACCCTTTAGGTTATTCTATGATTGGAGTAATCATCTCGGATTTGAATCTAAGTGGATATATAAGAAAGAGATTTTTCATGAATATATATATATATATATATATATATATATATATATATATATATATTAATGATCTGTTTGAAATCCAATCGAGAAAAATGTGTAATATTGGCTTCGTATACCAACCTCCATTTCTGCTTAATAATATTTTCAAATGAAATGTATGAAAAAAGCCGTATATATTCTCTTTCAAAAGTAGATATCTCTAAGAAAAGAGTTTGTCTGTCTACCACTGATCATCATTGTCCATGACCTCTTTGAAAATGAAATTTCTGGACCACCATTTTAGCTCCTGCAATGGCATTCCATATATCTCTACTCCCAGATCATCATAATCCTCCATAAAAGCACTAAAGATAGAGCAAACACTTTTGCAGTTGCTTCAACCTTTTATTTCCTTGAACTCTCGACTAAAGTGGCTATAGGGTCAAAGTTTTCTGTTCCTTTCACAGGATCCGCTTGTGGAAAAATGAAATTTAGAAAAGAAAAAACAAAAGGTACGTATCTTCAAACAAACAGTACGGATTTGGGAACCTAATTAAATTTTATATTATATCAAGGAAATGAAGAGAAATTTAGATATTGCTTGAATCTCCGGCCATTTATTAATCGCTATATGGTTGAAGTTCTTGTTAATTGCACTCAAAATCTTAGGATTTAATGGAAGTAAAAAATATGGATTTAATGGTTTGGTGTACATGGTCATGGTGGCAAATGGAGGGGTTAGTGTTGACGATGGCGATGCGGTGGCGGCATGATGATGGTATTTTAGATATTTTCTTTCATCCCTTTGAACCTGGATTTAATAAAATGTCACACTTACAGGAAATTAAATATTCAAAGTTTCTGCTCCTGTAGAGTTGTATTGGAAATGAAATGAAAATGTTTTCCCTTGCTGTTGAATATTTTGAATAAAAATGAAAGAAAATTTCTTTTTCAATCAAATGAAGATCGAAAATGACTAATATTCGGTTAAATTGATAGTATCCATTGATTGAATTTGATTTGATTGATATCGATTGAATAATCAAACTGTCAGCTTTTACGTTGACCCTTGTTAATCGAATTTTTAATAAATTATTCATATTTACATGTTAATTAAGAACATTGATTTTTTATAATATCTTATCATGTTTGAATCCAGAAGATAGCCTATAAAGATATGTCATTAAGAGGATAATTAGAAGAACAGTCTCATTGAAATTAGTTAGATAATTCGTGTGTGATCTTGCAAATTAAACGTAAGGGAAACAAAAAAAAAAAGTGAAAACAATTAAAGAGAAGGGAGATATGTAAATATTGAGAAATATTGATTGTCCTCGGGATCTGCGAGTGGATTGTGGTAGATTACAAGCTGGCAAATATTGTGGTCTTGTTCCTCCTTGTTGTTTATTTTACAGAAGAGAGGGACAAAATACCAAATAATACACAGAGATTATTGGTGCATGGTGGCTTTAAGCTACTACAGTACACAGCTGCTGCTGCTGCAACTCTGCAATTTGCAACCCCATTTCTGACATTAGAATCTGAAACGTCAAATTCATGTCTGCCTCACGCATTAATTTCATTTCAATGTCATTTCACCTCTGACCTCTTCCACACCCAGACACGCCCCCCTTCCCTCCCGCACACAACTCACTCAGTTACTTTTTTTAGGGTTTGTTTTGGACTTTGCTCTCTGTGTATCTTGCTGTCTTCTAGTGGTAATATATTCAGCTTCTGCTATTCCTATTCCGATACCTTAATAATTGTGGCATCTCATGCATTCGTTTCTTTCTTTCTTTTTTTCTTACAACAGTTGGAACGCAACCCGAAATCCACAGATGAAAAATCTAATTCTATGCCTTTATTAACAACTCTTGGAATCTTCAGTCCCACAACCCTTTTCTTTTTCTTTTTTCCAATTTTACTATCATGAGGTAACTTTGAGCTCCTATTAATTAGAAAAGAAGAGAAAGATGATGAGATTTAACCTTCTACTTTGTAAATAAAACTTTGATACTATATTAAATAACCATTTTAGTATAAAGATTTAAATTGTTAGATGAAATTTTAAGATATAATTTATATATAATACCCTAATAGAAACAACAGAGTAAAAAAAATTAAGAAACTGGAAACTTACACGTATTTTTGTTAAGAGGAAGGAAAATAAAAATAAAGCAGCAAAAGCAGAAGAAAAGCGATCATGAAGCTGTATAGACGTGAAGATGGAACCCAGAGGGACAGGGTGAATAATGATGATAATTATAAGATAGCTGAAAGGGATAAGTTCTTTCTGCAATCAAAATGAGAGGAACATGTGATTCCCATGGCATCGTGTTCTCACGTTCAATAGCTTTCTGTACACAAATTCTTCAATTCTGTGATAAGAATGTATGCCATGCCACCTCCTGCTAACATCATCAAAATCGATTCACGACAATGAAACATCTGGGCCAGTGGTGACCCACTTTTGTCTGCCCCATATGGGCCTGTTTGATAGGCCGATGGCCCTGTCATATATGGGCTACCAAATGATGGCCCATGATGAATCAGAAATGATCTTGACGGGTCAACGACACCGTTTTTATTTGTTTTTTCTTATATTATATCTCGTTTTTATATTTTAATAATCTTAAATTTTATTTTGTTTATGTTTTATTGTTTAGATATCAAATGAGAAAATCATTGAAACATAAATAAAGGATTCGGTAAGCATATTCTGCTCACAAAAAAATTAATCTTTTGTCTTAATAGATTTGTTTTAGAGAGCGGAATTCAATGAAAATATCATAATTTCTTATTAAAAAATGCATTTTGGGTGTCATAAATTTTTATTTTAAAAAAATATTTCAAAAAAAAAATTAGTTAAAAAAAATTACATGAATAAGAAAATCAAGTTTTGGGTGAAGAAATACATTTATTCCCTCAGTTTAAAAAACATATTACTAATTAAAAGATCTATTTTTATCAAAATACACACACACAAATATATGAATGAGAAAAAGAAAACTTGCCTCCAAAACTTAAATTGTTGTCTTTCTCACTGATATCTATTTTATTGTCACAGATAAAATTAGATTTCAAGATAACATAATAATTCAACACTGTTACTTTGGCATATTTTAGAAAAAGAATGAATACCTACAAAATGGCATTTCTCCTAAAATAATACCCAAAAATATCATTTTCTTATTAATAGCATATGACATCTTTCATCTTTGCCAATATAACTGAAAGATATCTAGAGAGTGTTTTGAAAAGCGGTGCAAATCATATTCCTTTAAATTTTAAAATTTTTTTATTTGATTTAAAATATATATATATTTATGTTTTTAAATTGTTTTGATATGTTGATTTCAAAAATAAAATTAAAAAATAATTTTTTATTTTATTTTAATACATTTCTAAGCAAAAAATACTTTGAACCATCACTGCTACTACGATCCCAAACACACCCTAGTCTTCTTCTCTTATCAAAAGTTGAACTTCAGATCGGAAGATGCATTGTCTTGTATAGGGTCGTTGCTTGGTGAAGGAAAAGAAAAAACAAGTGCATGACCAGACCTCTCAGAGCCAAACTATATGGACTTGAAGATACATGTTTTGGTGGTGGCTCGACAGTGGCTGAGGTTGACGGCATGATGGTTGGTGTTGGAGGCTCAGAGAGTATGCCAGGCGATGCAGAAAAGAGGAAAGTAAATCCAGAACTCTTATTGGAAGATAACGCCCACCTTTGATCAGGCTTGTCAATGGTGATAGAAGGCAAAACTGGTTTGTTCCCTGAAGAGTGAGTAGGAGGCTTGTTCTGAAAGCTTGGAACATCCTAGGCAGCAGCATTTTGAACAGCTTTCATGTCTGAAGCTGAAGTGTTACTCTTTGCAGCATCATTAGCTTGAATAGAAGCTCCTCGAGGAGCGAAGTTAAAGAGAACATTCCCTCTATCTACAGTCCCCTGAACTGAATTCGTTTTGTCAGCTAGATCTGATTTACCTGAAGAGTCAAGGCCTCTCAAATTGGCCAAGCTATTATTCTTGTTAAAGTGCAGTTTTTTCCAGGAGGTGGCTAACCTAAACTCGGCAGACTTCTTGGAGTTGGCAGATTGCTGTCAAGGTGTTCTAATATTTTCTGCGCTACCTGCCTGGAATATGGAGGAACAGTTGGAACACCGACTTCAGAGCTTTGTGGTTTACTATCTGCTAACAGAAATTATGAAGGGTCACTTGTTCCTCCTGTTTCAATATTCTTCTTTTCACCAGAAAATAATACTTCAAAAGCTTTCAAGTTTTCCACCTGAGGACTGTCTAAAGTCGAATGATAATTAGCAGATCCTCTAGAAGGAGATTCTGCAACAAATTTACGCTGTATCCTAGTCCTTTGAATGGGTCCAACAGATCCATGTCCATCATACACTGTTTTGCCCCTTGAATTCACCTGCATGCTTAAAGATTGAAGTTGAGAACAAAACCAGAAAGTTTATTGATAAAGATGCTAGTTTTACAAGGACAGCAGCAACACAGAGTCACTCAAAGAAAATTTCTATGACAGGGAAAAAAAATTCACCTTAGGCCCAGATATTAGTTCATTTTCATGCAGCCAATGCATCTAAAATTCCACTGGAGTGTTAAGTCTCAACCAGGGCAAAACAAAATTGTTAAGTGCAATATTTTTTTTAGCTTAAAAACATATTCCCCCGCCCCCTTGGAAGTTCACCAATATGCCAAAAAAATTATTTTTTCTTGTCCAAGAAAACAAACGAACATGATGACATCCAATTGAAACAAATCACAGTGTTTCTACACAAATACACAAGTGGAAAATTTACCTGTCCATAAATTTTATTTTTTCTTGTCCAAGATAACAGATTAACATGATGGCATCCTGTTGAAATAAATCACATCCACAAGACAGAAATACATGATGATGACTACGAATATGGAAAATTACCTGTCCATAACGGGAGTTTGAGACTGCTGAAAGGGAGATGATGTCATGTTCACATGCCTATCATTATCACCTTGTAAATGAAGCAACTGATGATGTGTAGCAGTCATTTACATGTGATTAAACATGTCCAAAAAAAAACACCATTGGCATAAGAAAACTTGGCTCCACATACCTGGGACTTAGACTTTGAATAACTAGTTCTAGAATAAGGAGTTCGGGGGAAAATGCGAGGGCCAAATCTCTCTTTAACTTTGTGGAGTCATAAACCCACGCTGATACTGTACCGTGGCACCTTGGCCAGCATGTGGATGGCTTGGGTGAAGGAGATGGCGAAAATGGCTTTAATGCAGTCAGATTGTCATGAATTAATGCCCCTTCATCTTTTGTATTTAAACTCTTAGAGCCAAAGCCTACTTCTGATATTCGGTTTACCATATAAGCCCTTGCAATATCAATTGGTGAGGCTCCAACATCATCTGGCAGCTGTGAGACTACAAACAAATACCAGAATCATACATATAAGAAAATGAAAACACAATACGCATCCAATTTTGTGCACTTCACTTGTGCATGTACAAAAGTAAACCATTTTAGCAATATGAAAGAAAAAGAAAATATAGAAGTGCATAAATTTATGTATGTATGTATATGTGAATAGAACTTAGATTCTTGGCTTTCTTTTTTTCGCGATTTCCTCACAAACCTTTCCAATTGGTCCAATGAAAGAAAAATGAAACTTCTTCCTTGGAGGATGTGAGTGGACAGCCATGCCACTGTCAAAAATAGTGTCAAGGACTGATGTCCTATCCCCCACCCATAAGCAGGTGCAATAACAATTTCTAAAGTCAGAGTTTGGTCAAGTTATTTACTTTAAGGCTTAATTCGAACAGGATGCTGGAAAGATAGATTATATTAGTGTGTGTGTGCGTGCATGTAGATGTATATTAAGACTAAGCTCTAAAGGCAACTAAGTAATGTATACGCCATCTCAAGAATGATCTTTTGCACGTATCCTACCTGATATATGAAAATTCAGTGATTGATATGCATGAAAAAGTACATGAATTGAGTGAAGCATGTGCCTTGCACAGCTAATATACATAGTATGCAATTTATAAACTCAAGCTGCATTGAAAATGCAAGTTGGTTGTGGAGATTTGTTCTACTCACAGTTGACTTGACAAGAGGGATCGATTTTCCCCAAATAGCGGTTTTCAAATTTTCATGCTTTTCTTCGGTTGACTTTCTTTAATTTTCAAAAGGGATTGCAGGGCTTCTAGCGTCTCCTGGAATTACACTTGAATATCTCTTTTTATTTTTTATTTTTTGAGGTTCCCCAAATAGCGGTATTCAAATCTTCCTGCTTTTCTTCAGTTGACTTTCTTGAATATTCAATGGCAGTAGCGGGCCTTCCAACATCTCTAGCAATCACGCTTAAGTGTTCCTTTTCTTGCTCAACATTTGGAAAATCAACAACCCTTGAATGAAGTATCTCCATCAAATGATTAATTTCATCCCTGCATAATGATAGAGAAAACTTGGAAATTTTCATATTTAGATTATCACAACCAGGGTACATGTCAGTTCATTAGCGTTGGTGGAGCAAAAGTGTTCCAGAAAGTCCATGTTTGATCACAAAATGACCATTACCTAGAAAATTTTCTGTCCTTCACTAGCTGTTCGATTTCAGAAAGCCCATTATGATCAGACATTCCCACTTTTCGATGTTGTTCATGGCCCTCAAAGTCAGATCCACTCTTGGATACTTCTGCCACTCTGCTAGTACCAGCTGCCTCAGTTGATCTGGATGCCACATGCTGCAAGAAATAATTCCCAACGGCGAGTCTATATTATTCACAGAAAAGCCACAAGCTATAGAACCCAAACAAAAGCTTATGTTACACTACACTGTTGTACAACCAGTCCATGAATACATCAATATTCAATCATAATATTCTCCCCGTAAATGCTTACAAAAATACATCACAAATGGAGAATAAACACTTGAACTTCATATTCTAAAATCCGAATCAATCCCAGTTTAAAAGGAGCGAAAGAACAAAATAGCAAACATATATTGCTATCCCTTACAAGAATACCTGACTCTCCAAAACACAAACGAAACTGAAAAATAGTAGCATGAGAGAAAGCATGACATGAAGGGGAGAAAAAACTGGAAATGAGGTTTGCTGTTTACAAACTCAACATGCGAGTGAATTGCATCAAGAACATCACGTGTCTTTCTGCATCTAGAGAAATTCAAAAGCACTTAAGAACTTACAAGCTAATTAGAACGAAACGTAATGATTCCAGCAAAAGGAAGTTAAAGCAAGCATGTTTTTCAAATATATCGAACAACTAGACTGAGTTTGAACTTTTTGCTCATGAATATTAACTTTGCTTTACCTCCAGCTCCTCGATCGTCCAGCATCGGTTTCGGCTCCGACGACGTCGTTTGTGGTTTCCATTTGGTTTCGTTCCTCTCTTTCTGTGTGGGCTGGTAGTAGTGGAAGTAGGCATTGACTCTCAAGTACAGAGAGAGTCATTATTGGAGTATAATAATAGGGGTTTTTATGGGTTTTTTTTGTTGCTTTTATGTGCTTTGAATAGTAGAAGTAAAAGATGGTTTGTGCGAGGAGTAAGTTGACAGTAGCTTGTGAGAGAGGAATTGACTATGTTGGTCATGAGTTGGGCTATGATTCTAATAGCAAGCCCCAAACATAATCTAAATGGGCTAGAGTCCGTTTGATAATAAGATTTAAACTACGATCTTTAAATTTTAAATTTATTTTAACTAAATTTATATATATATATGCTAATTTTAAAAATAATTTTAAAAAAATAAAAAATATTATTTTAATACATTTCTAAGCAAAAATTAATGTAAAATATAATTTAGATGGAAGGCAAAAAAAAATGGGATTTTCTATATAATTGTAGCATTTTTTAAGATAGGTCCACATAATGGTTATCTTTATTTACAAATTATGAGTGAGGGAGGAAGATTATAATTTGAAGTCGATCCATGCCATCTATCTTTGTCCCGAAATATATATTTGGTAAAATGCTACAAGAAAATAAGAAGCAAATCACAGAAATCCCACAAAGAACCCTCACCCAACAAAATGTCCGATAGAGGTCCCATTTTAAAGAAAATTGCTTCACTTTTACAAGTCCCTTTTTTTGTATTTCTCCTTGTCTTTATTAATATATAGAAAGCGATAGATAAACTAAAGAAGGTTGCTAGTCTTTGTCATCTATATATATATATATATATATATATATATATATATATATATATATATATATATATATATATATATATATATCAACTTTCCCGCCTGTGGTTAGATAAAAAGCCCTTTTAATTTTATTTTAATTTTCTTTTCTTTTTTAATATGGGAAACATTATGATCATCATCTTGATTCTTGGATGCTTAGGGTCACATGTCCATCAAGGGAGGTCAAGTCAATAACTATCATGGAGTCTAGCTAAATAATTGGTGCCATCATATTTTTATTCTTTATATTCTCAAAATTCTGCTATAACATGCTTCTCTTCGATTACCGCAGACAATTTTGAAGTATGGCCAAGCGTCATGCCCACGAAATAACACCGGTGCACGGCCTACAAGGCTAGGCTGATCAATACAACTTTTTATTTTTCTCTTCGGTTAATGAGATAGACATCATGTTTATTTTATAAAATAGATGACCCGTTGACCGAAACTCCTCAAATTTTAGTCAGTGTAATGTTTGGAAAAATAAAGTTTTTATATATATTTTTTAAAAAAATCTATTTTCAATTCAAAACACTTAAAAAAACATCTCAGAAATCTTGTTAAACAATTTATAACCTCTAAAAACATTAAAAACAATCTCAAAATTCAAAATCAATTTCAAATAAAAATTATTTCCCAGTTCAAATATGTTTTTAAGACACTTTCAAGATAAAAAAAAAAAAAAAAACACCTCTAATTTGAACTCATCTCTCATATGAAATCATTTGGTACAAAAATTAATTGTTTTGGTGGCTAAAATTATCGTAATGATATATTTCTCTCTGTACACTAGAATCTAGTGAACCCCCTTTTTTTCTACTCACAAAAAAAACTAAAAAATAAAGAAAATGAAGTTTGGTATTTAAATTGAATTATCTAAAATTAAAAGGACTAGTCACCCAACTAATAAATAAAAAAGATAAAGGACGGACATGAGCTTTTCAAATAAATTTGAAAGCTATCATCTATTTTATTTATTTTTTTTACTTCAGTCATTTATTTTTCAATTCAATACTATCTCAAAAAAATATACAATTAAGTGCTAATTTGAGTTCAATTGTATAAGATAAAAATTCAAGAACTACATAAATTTTTTTTAAAAAAATTCATTACTCCAATTTATATTAATATATGAGAGAGTGAACAATAATCGCGCAACAATAACACTTTAGCAGTCCTTTTAGTTTCTTTCAATGCCATAGCCATTACTATTCTTCCTTTTTGTCTCCATCATTGAGATTGAAAATAAATTTTGAATAGGCAACAAACATTCACATTATTCAAGTCAATAATTCATCATAACATCATCTTCATATATTTCTTTGAATGATACATCAACTCATGATTTATCAATTATTATTCTTTAAACCTCTATTATTTAAAATAATATTATTATGAAAAACTATCATTATGCTTTTCATGATATTTCTTTCTTATTCAAAGCATTAGTCCTTATTCGTTGCTACATTAAAGTAGCAAATCATTGAAGTTTGACTTGGAGTTTGATTCACAACACATAAGTGTTCACTCATAATGTTTTAAAGATTGCAAGCATGTAATAAATTTAACCTAAAATTCATTTATTGACCAATCAAAGTTGTTTATTGACGGTGATCACTTTAATAAAAGGTTAATAATAACAATAGAAGTGGTGTTGATATATATCAAACTTATAGAGATTAAAATTATGATGGGTTTGGGGAGGTGTGTTTATATAGGAAATAAATAAGATAAATATTATTGATTGTTTTCTAATAATTAATAAAAAAAGAAATCAAAGAATTAAACAACTTAATACAATCATAGAATTATTTCAATAATTTAATAAGTGTTTTGTACAATTTATTATATTAAATTTCTTGCTTGTTTAATTATATAAACTCTATATAAATGAAGTATAATCTATCAAATTATCAATAATATTTTCTTGTTTTAAATTTTCACAAGCACGATGGTGGGCTGCTGATAATCCATCCACCTGTCAACATAAAGTAACAGAACAAAGAGGAGAGAGCTAAGGAAGGAATAAATAATTGCAGATAATAAAACAAGTATCGACAGAAGTCAAAGAGGGGAGGAGGTGATCAATATCTACAGTACTGAACATCTCTATACATCTGAGGACAGAATCAAGTTCCGCATGCTCTAATCAATAGAGGACCAAATTCACACCGAAAGGAGTTACCTTTCACTTCAGGGCACCACACCTCTGATAGGACCAGTTTGGCGCTAGCTAGTGAAAGCCCTTTAGAGATACTAATCAAAGAACAATCAAATCTTGCATTGTTAAAGACTTTCTACGAGTGTTAACTTCAGATTAAGGTCCTTAACATCAAATTAGCAAATGAGTTGATATTGGATTCTCCCCTCTAATTAACAAATGATTGTCCCGCAACTTGTGAAAACATCTGAAGGAAGATGTTGAAACTCTGGAAAAGACTTGTGATCTGACTTCAAATGGACCCAGCAGTTGCTAGAACTCAATGGTTATAGATTATTGGTAAGTAACCAGCTAACATTTCTTGTTAGATTCTGGCTATATCACACATTCCCAGCAAGCCTACACCATGTGCTGGTAGTGCACTTAAAGGTACTTCTAACACCACCCATCCGTTTATGTCCCCACACTGCATAATTCTTAGCCCCATTGATTCCATAAGCAGTCCATCAATCAAATCTGGGGGGGAAACATTTAGAGCTGTCAACTAGGCCTACTGGCTTATGCAGGAAGTTAAATTTAGTAGTTGGTAGCATTTTCTAAGTGTGTAGGCAGAGTTTATTGTATCAGCTCAGCTTGTTTATGCCTTTCTAATCAACATCACATATCACAAATTCGCTACATTTGGTTTCCGCCTATATTAACCTTAAGTTCCAACCGAGACTGTTAGTAATTAGATGACTGCAAGAATGCAAAAAATGGAAGGTGAGAAAGGATCTGCGGATCATCCTGAGCCAAGAGACACCTTCAAGATTGCTTATATAATCCATTTTTTGCTTGGTGCTGGCAATTTGCTTCCATGGAATGCTTTCATCACAGCTATTGATTACTTTGGCTATCTCTATCCAGCCAAGCACATTGAGAAGGTCTTTTCTGTAGCTTACATGAGCTCTTCGGTGCTAGTTCTAGTAATAGTCATGAGCTGGGGTGGTTGGAGCAAGCAGTTAAGTTACAGATTGAGAATGAACATGGGATTTTGCATGTTTATACTCTCTCTAATGGTGGTTCCTGTAATCGACTGGTCTTGGAGCAGCAGTGGGCCAAAAGGGAGTTCAAGTGGAGCCTATGGTGTGACGGTTGCATCAGTTGTGGTTTGTGGTGTAGCTGATGGCTTGATAGGAGGAAGTTTGATAGGAGCAGCTGGAAAGCTTCCGAAACAGTACATGCAGGCTGTTTTTGCAGGAACTGCCTCTTCAGGTATTACATAATACTGCAGCTTCTAACTTCCCTTCTCATTTCTTCCATGATTCAACAATTAAGTTCTAAATATGATGAAGAGTATTCTCTCTTTCCAAAGTATGAATTAGAACCAACCTACCTATTCGTTCATTAAAAAAATTTCTACTGTTGGAGAGAGTTTGAGGAAGATAAATAGCATCCTAAGGGGACTATTTTTTTTTTCCCTTCTTTTTAGGGCCAAAAGTTATGGATGCACTTCCTAGAAGTTATATCAAGGCACAAACCTTCACTGTTTTCCTTATATTAATTAGAATAAGCAGCCATTTCCAGCAATAGCATGCTTTTATTTTTCCAATCATTGCCAACGAGGACTTATTTGGCACAACATAACTTCTGGAAAGACATGAACAGTTTTCATGCCAAGTGGAGCATCAAGTGATTTCTGAATTTCAAGAGTTTTGATATTGCAGAGTATTAGAGCCTCATTGAATTGCCACTTCCTCCCTGAAGTTGGTTTCAAATTGCCTACTTTTTGGCAGATTGTTTTAGGAGAAGATGGAACATTCATGTTAGTTGTCTTGCTTGAACTTTATTTTGCCTGTTAGAAGTAGGTGGGTGAAAAGCAAAGCTTCTCTGGTCAAGCAATATTTGTTTAGACAACTCAAAGAATCACAGTCGGATCCTCTGACAACATCAATTCCTTGTAACAGGTGTTCTCATTTCCATCTTGAGGATTATAACAAAGGCATCACTCCCCCAGAATCCCCAAGGTCTCCAAACGAGTGCCCACTTCTACTTTATAGTTAGTGCCATCATTCTGCTGTGCTGCACTCTCTCTTGCAACTTGTTATACAAACTACCAGTTATGGAACAATATTACAAACTTACTCCAGATGATTCATTGTGTCCAAAGCCAGAATTTTGGGCTGTAGCAAGAAAAATCCGATGGCCAGCTTTTGGAATTCTCATGATTTATATCGTGACTCTTTCGATATTTCCTGGTTTCATAGCAGAAGATCTCACATCCAAGATACTAAAAGATTGGTATCCAGTTTTGCTGATAACAATATACAATGTTGCAGACTTCACAGGGAAATCCTTAACTGCAATATATGTTCTAAAGAGCATCAAGAAGGCAACATGGGTTTGCATTCTCAGGCTTGTTTTCTATCCACTCTTTGCAGCTTGCCTCAATGGACCCAAGTGGCTGAAAACTGAAGTAACAGTGGCAGCTCTGACTTTCATGCTCGGAGTGACTAATGGCTACCTGACAAGCGTTCTCATGATCCTTACCCCCAAGTCAGTATCAGTTTCAGAATCAGAGTTATCTGCAATTTTAATGGTTGTGTTCCTAGGAATAGGGTTAGTTGGTGGATCGATTATTGGCTGGTTTTGGGTCATTTGAGTCTTTTTGGACTGTCAGGGCTAGTTGGAAGCAGATTAGGTTCACTAGTAAAATTCAAGAACTATGGCTCATAGAGCTTAGCATTAGGAATAATTAATGGCAATTCCTATTACATGGTATGAACTTAGAGCTATCAGCTGATTTCGTGTTGTGTGTGAAAGTATCCTTGTCCTTTCTGTACTGAAGAAGATTAAAATTAGATTACTCTTCTTTACCCTTCATAAAGCACAGGTCTGTCTTACCAATATTCCCATTCACACTCAAAAGGCAGATGTAACAGGGGCCAGATGGCCTCAAACATACACTGAAAGATACTAAAGCTAAAGGAATCTCGCTAATATCTCTAAACATGTGACTCAGAATCCCCCCAGTAGCTGTTTGTGAATTTTCCAGAAAAACGAAGCTATAATGTTCGAAGACGGCTTGTCAATCAACCAATCGGCACAAGATTTTGTGCCGACTGGAAGCAGCTAGATGCAAAAACAATCAGGGAGGAGTTGGCAGGAACCAAGAATAATCACAACAACTCGGTCTAACAGAGCTTAGCTTGAATCGCAAGCGTAGCTTTGCCGTCGTCGTCACAGAACCCCAAAACATCCTGTGATGGCAAGTCCTGACAATTCACATCCCCAAAACACCCTGTGATGCCTGTGATGGCAAGTCCTGACAATTCACATGTTGTCAGGCCACATTAGACCCTATTTAATATTAATATTACGGTACAATCATTTTTTAATTTTTATTTTATTTTTTGAATTAAAAATAAATTTTAAAAAATAAAATAAAATTATTATAAGATTTATAAACAAAACAAAAAATATTTGAAAAATAATCACTACACTTCCAATTAAATGTCTGTTTCTTTACACGATTGCGACAACTTTTAAAACAAATCACACAATTTATATGTTTGGTAATGACAAAACTTATTTTATTATTAATGTGGGACTCATATAAATTATATTTCAATCTTAGGTTTAAAGAAAGCAGCTCTCAATTGCTTCCTCTTCCTCGTATCAATGTTCCATGTAGTGAAGAGTGTCTTCAATGTTCACATAAACAGTGAAGACACTCTTTACTGTTCCGGCTGAACTGAGTCCGGTCCAAAACTAAATATATTGAATCAGGTTCGATTTAGTTAAAAAATTATTTATATTTATAT
The DNA here is from genome assembly GCA_007827005.2 of Populus simonii. Classification (NCBI taxonomy): domain Eukaryota; kingdom Viridiplantae; phylum Streptophyta; class Magnoliopsida; order Malpighiales; family Salicaceae; genus Populus; species Populus simonii. The sequence continues at coordinate 5,596,219 of CM017469.2, forward strand.
TTTTAATTGTGTTTTATTTAAAAAATTAGAAGGAGATCGCTTGATGATGTAACATTTGCAAAATTTGATCGCAATTCTAATTTTGTTCCTGATGTTGTTGCGCGCTTAAAGAAACCAAGGAAGCTATAGTATCCACTGTTCCGGCCGGATCGGGTCCAGCCCAAAGCTAAATGCATTGAACCATGTCCAACCCAATTAAAAAAAAATCAATTTTTATTTTTATTTTTAATTGTGTTTTATTCAAAAAATTAGAAGGGGATCGCTTGATGACGTAGCATTTATAGAATTTGATCGCAATCCCAATTTTATTCCTGATGATATTTTACCAGATATTATTGCACGCTTAAAGAAACCAAGGAAACTATAGTCCTTATCTGATGGATTTCGATTTCATACGTGATGAAATAATAGATAGTTTAATAAAACAATAAAAAAATATTTTGTATAAATATTATTTATTTAATGATATAATAGCAATATTTAAATTAAAAACCATATAACTTCAATTTGAAAAACATTCTTTTAACCAAACACATTAAACTACTTTTTATCCATCCTTAATTTCAACTATAATTTTAACCAAATATATATAAATACCAAACCAATCTCAACTAAAAATACTTTTTATAAAAATAATTTTTTTCAAACCATAATCACAAAAGTTACCACAATACCAAACACACTCGGTGAGCAAACTGTATATAGAAATTTTGACACCAGTATGGCTTGCTAACTTTGAACAGAATAGTTGGTAAAATTATGGAATACAGGAGAAGTTAGATTATGATTATTTAATGATTTAAGCACATCCAGGCTTTATCATTTCCTTCAAGGGGAAGCATAGCCCTAAAGAAAATCAAGAGTTATTACATAACATGCCAAACGCATTGTTCTTGTCCTTGTTATACTAATCTATAGCACCGGAGGAAATGAGAGTTTAAACTCCATTACGCAGTAGCAGCAATACCTCCCAGAACACGGGAGCTATATTGACAATTGTGTGAAGCCGAGCACAGAGAGAGGTTTCCATAAAACACATTATTATTTTACTTTCTACATTAAATAGCTGGACGAGCAAAGCTTGCTAATCAGTTAAAAGGTTACTAAAAAAATGGCAAAAAGGAAAGGATTTATGAACAAAGGTCAGAGGATATGTCTAATTAAGCTTTGATACAAGATTTTTGGCAGAGGTGGTGATCTCAAGATGCGGCAGCTAAAGGAGGGAGAGGAGGCGGAGATCCATGGGAAAAAGTTGGTGGCAACAACTCTCTTATATTTTCTCCCTGTTCCTCCTCCTCTTCTTCTTCTTCTTCAGCGTCCCAAAGAAACCGTGCATACGATGCCATCACATAGCTGCAGCATCAAAACAAATCATAATCAATACATGGCAGCCATCAAATCAGATTCAAAGATTAACTACAGCAACAAAAGGAAAGCAAATACTGATAATTGTCTATGCACATGCTCTCTTTTTTTTCCCATTAAACATTGAAACTAAGATCATGATATGATCCATGTTTATAATGGTCCAGCAACAAATTTTAAGTCGACTCTCCAATCAAGAACGGTGCTTACCAATCATCAGGGGCAGCTTTAACAGCTTGATCGAAATAAGATTCAGCCCGAGAAGCATGCTTATGACTATGCCATATTAAATCAGCATGCATTGAAAGAACATCTGCATCATTGGGGCTTGCTAAAATCGCTCTCCCACAGTACTCTTCAGCTTTTACAAAATCCGCACGAACCTGTTCCAATTCCAAAACAATAAATTCTAACAATCTTGCCTACCATGATCGGCTCCAATTCACTTATTAATTAATTTATTTGTTCTTGAAAATTATTTTTCAATGTATAAAAGACAGTTTTTCTAATGATTCTGTAGCATGGAGTTTTGAAAACTTTATACTATGAGAATATCCATTAAAAGAAAATTCCTATTGTAAAGAACAAAACTTTTAATAAAAAAAAGTTTCTGGCAGCTATTCCTTGTTAATATATCATTACATTAACTATACAACACAGAAACATAGCTTCCCATTTCTTTGGATTTCAAAAACAAAAATAACACAAAACGCATGATTTAACCATAACACAAACAAATTCAACGAAAGATAAAACACAAACAACAACAACAAAATTAAAAACCATGAAAGCAAGAACCTTTTGCAATATATACTTCAAACGGATACCTCTTTCAGGAATTTGGCGTAATTACTAAGAAGAAGAGGGTTCCCAGGATCAGCTTCAATCATCTTCCGATAATAAACATCAGTACTCTCAATCCCCTTATTAGACTCCCCAAACCCTGACCCTCCATCATCACCAAAATCCGACCCACCACCACCATAAAAGTTCCCTCCACCACCATCACTACCACCACCCGTCCCCATGACCCCTAACATCCCACTATCACTCTCACCCTTCACTCCAACCTCACATCCTTCAAAGAACCAACCACTCTCCAAAAATGACACCTTTTTCTCCACTTCTTCTTCAACTTCCTCGTCAACAGAGATTCCATTCAAGATTCTGTTACTGGGTTTTCTCTTTGGCACTGAAAGGTCTCTTAAATCAGTCTCGGAAAAGGCTCTTGTCATTCTCTTAATAGAATCATGGTCCTGTGAGGAAATGGAAGAAAATGAACTAGAAGATGACGCTGTTAACGAAATGGATCGGGATTTTTGGATTTGGTGTAAAGATTCAGGTTCTGGTGACGGTTCTTTCGAATGTGGAGGGATCCACGTGTTCAGTATAGGCGTTGATGAGCTTCTAAGAAGCATTTTTTTTTTGGCCTTGGATTTCCCAGTCTGAGAAAAAATGGATACTTGAGATGTGAGAGAGAAGGAGAAGGAGATTGTTTTATATAGAAATCTCGGCCGTTGATTTTGTTAACTTAGGAAGATTAAGCCTTTTTTTTTTTTTAATTGCGATTGAGATTGTGTTTTAAATTATTTTTTATTTGGTAATGTATTAAAATAATATTTTTTATATTTTAAAATTTATTTTTAATATTAAAATATAAAAAAGTTAATTTTTAAAAATAATTTAATTTAATTTTTAAAAAAATATCGTTACAAAAACGGCTCTAAATAATTCTTAGAAGATTACCTGTGGTGCCATGCTTTCTTAGAATGAAAACATGCTTTGTTTTCATTTTAGAATTTGTTTTTCTATATTTTGGTTTTCAAAAACATTTTTCTTAAATTGTATTCTTTTTACCTTGCATTCATGCTTTAGTTTTTAAATGAGGGTATATGTTTGTGGGACATTTTATAGACTGTTGTTTTTGTTTTTCCTGTTTTGTATCTGAATATTTTTTTAATATGTTAATATTAAAAATATTTTTTAAATAAATTAATATATTTTTAAATAAATTTTTTAAAAAAATAATATATATCACACTTTCAAATATTCTATAAACATCATTCACGCGTTGTTCATTTTTTTTTTTATATAAAAGTGAAATTATATATGTTATATAAGAATTATTTATTAAAAAGTTGTATAACTCTGTCACACTTTGAAGAATGTTTTTTTTTTTTGGTAACTCGAGGTGTCCGGGCCAGCTTACGCGCAACACAACTAATTCCCGGACTCACTGAACACCCTGCAAGCCCAGTAGGCAGGTAAAACACCGTGGGGATGACAAGCGTGCATGCTAGGACTCGAATCCAGGTAACAGAGACAAGGAAACCTTGCCTCTACCGCTGGGCTAGAAACCTGGTGCTTGAAGAATGTTTTTTTGATTCGGTCAGTAGGGTGCTTCATTTTCATAGCCTCGTATCAAAAATTAGAAACGATACAAAATTTATCTTAATTGCACCAATAAAAAAAGAAAAGAAAAAATGGCACTATTTGGTTTTAATAAGCAAAATCAAGTCCCCATGTTCTTTCTAATCAAAAAAACTCTAACGAACTCTCCGTATATGTACGCGGGACGGAGGCAAGTACGCAGTTGACATTCCATTATAGTATATGGCACTATTTGGCAACGTAGTTGATTGTGTATTTGTTAAATTTTAATTTTTTTTATATATTATTTTAATGTGTTGATTTAAAAATTAAAAAAATTATTTAATATATTTATACATAAAAAATATTTTAAAAAATAATTATTATTGTAATAACAAACACTATATGTGATTTGCATCGCAATACAAGGTATTTACCGATTATTATTTTTTTTTATCAAATGTGAAAACCATTTAAAAATATCAGTATTGCACCTTGCTTTTTATTTTAAAATAATATTACCTTAACGTTTTTAGATAAAAAAAAAATTGAAAACCAAATTATAAGGTAGAAATAAATATTTAATTCCAAGAGCTTAGTTTAACTAGTTATGTTTTGGACTTACTTTTTAAATGTTACTAGTTTGAATGTTATAAATTTAAGGTCATTTTTAATTATTAATTTTAGGTTCGTGAGATTAACTGAGTGATTAAACTAAATTGATATTGATATCCATAATTGAAAAAAAAAAAAATTACATGATAAGACCCGCTTAAACATGATCGTTTGAGATGGGACCCGCTAGATTTACATAGCACCCATAGACGGTCCAGATTCAATACCATCACGTGAGTCACATTCCCTACGACTGGCATTTGGTGGCGACTCATAAAGGGAAAGGAGGATTTTTCCGCGGTGTCTTGAGAAACAATAAAAGCCCATAAATACTCTACTGTTTTACGAATTTGCCACTAGGGTGTTTGAGTGGCTGGCCTTAACTTCTGTGGGACCCAAGATCGCAAATTGGCACAGTGGGGTGGAGCCCATGGCTCGATTCAACGGTGAGCCTTGGTGCTATTGAGGTCATGGCCACCATGCCTTTGTGTTTGATTCTTATGGTACCTTTTTTGGAGTGTTGTTTTCTTGTCACAGAGTGGTGCAAGTTGATGATTGTAGAGGCAAAATTGTCAATATACATCAATAATAATGTACCCAGATATTTTTACTGAGATTTTCTTTTTACTTTTAATTATTGTTGCATTTTTTGGCTTTATGCGCATTATTTGCGTCTGAGCGATTATATAGAATGATTGCTTTGTACTCTTTGTACTTGGGAGATTTTTAACAAATAAGAAGTTGACACATGGGGACTATTGTTTGTACTTGGAGGTTGATTGCTTGCGAGATCTCAGGGTATTGGTTGGTTTTGTAGGTATTACGTTTAAAGTGTTTTATTTTTAAAAATATAATAAAATAATAATATTTTTTTATTTTTTAAGAATTATTTTTGATATAGATATATTAAATCAATCTAAAAATATAAAAAAATTAATTTTAAACACATTAATTTTAAAGTTTTAAAAAATACAATTTCAACTGCTTTTCCAAATCATAATATTCAACGAGAAAACAAAAGGAGCAGCTATTTCCAAACATAACTCTCAAAAAAATATAGATAGATAAATAAATAAAATTTACAAAAGTTGCCAATTTAAGATATAGTAAAGTATTTCATTTTTCTCTGCAATGCAATGGACTTTGAGATGCCCGTTGGATATAAGAGTGATTCGATTTCATATTATTTTATAGAAGATTTAATTCCAAATCATTTCATCAACCGATCACTGGGTAGCATTCAAAGTTGTGAAGATTTTGATTTGAAATATTAATAAAAAAAAGAGAGTAAAATTAATTAAAGCTAAAAAACAATGTAATTGGTGATCATAACATATAAAAAATAATTAAGCAGTCAAACTCAAATAAATAATCCACGTCCAGAGTTTATTAAAAACGTCTGTCTTCCCTGACATCTTACCGCTGCAGGTTTTTGATGCCAACAGCAGTAATGGCATATGCAATCTCTTAGGATTGAGTTTCTTAAAGCGTAAATTAAGAGTTGCAGACAATCAGATTCCTTCCTTTCATGAACTTGATCGAGCAGGCTTTTCTTTGCTACGTTGATTCCTCTGCCATGCATGCTCTTACTTAGCCAGGAATAGGGAAATAATTATTTATGTGATGATAGAATGAATAGACATGTTTTTCTTGATCAAATTCCCGGCATCATTATCACATGTTTGCCTTTATGTCTAGTGATTTGAATAGCATATTTGCCTTTATTTGCCATGTAAGATAACTCTAATATAGCAAGCATATAAAAGTTTATTATGAAATTAAGTCAAACTTTTGCTTAATTAAACCGAAGTTAAAATTCTCAACTTTTAAACGATTCTAACTTATATTATATTCTTTATTTAAAAAAGTTGTTTGGAGTCATTTTTACTTCAATATATCTTTCTAACTTAAAGTTATTTTAGCTCGTTTTTTTCATAAATTATTTATAAAAAGTAATTTTTAAATTATGGTTTAAAGTTAAAAGGTTATTTTTTATAAGTCATTAAGAAACTCTAAAGCAACCGATACTAAAATATGTTTGAAAATGTGGTATAAATTGTGTTTTTTAAAATTTATTATTGTAGTGGTAGTCACATAATCGATATCATTATTCACAATATGTATTTTTAACCAGTATAGATCTATGATAAAATAATTGTTTGGATTTGATTGACATTGATAATTTTTTATTTTTAAATTTGATAAAAAGAAAAACGGCTATGTATATTTTTTTATACGACTGAGAAGTTGTGATATGAAAGCACTATATAAAGGATAAGCTCCACAAAGAAACAAGATATTAGTAAAGATAATTTCTATCATTAAAATGCTCCGCGACTCTCGTTATATATGGAGATTGAGTGATTAATTTTATGATATTCTAGGAGAGAAGTGACATGATCGATATTCGCACAACTTATTAGCACCGCATGCAACAAAATTCCAAAAATCTTGCCCACGAGAAGCAAAAATTATCTAGAAGAGTTAAATTAGTGATATGGGTTTTTTAAATAGTATAAATATAGTGTTTTTTTATATGCGTTTCAATGAAAAAAAATCATTTTAACAATTTATTTGTATTTTAACATGTTTAATATTGATTTTTTTGTTATTTTAGAAAAAAATATTAAAAAAGTTTAATTGACGAAAGAAATAATATTTAAATAATCTATTTGAATAATTTTTCTTTGATAAAAAAGTCATTTTAGCTCATTTCGTTTTCCATTGAGGCTGCAAAATCAAAGAAGAAGAATTTAGATTTTATTTTTTGCTCCTCTCTTGGCTTCTCTCACTGAAGACACCTAAGAAAAGAAAAAAGAAAAAAAGTGTTGAACATTTGTAAAAGCCAGGGACAGCACCATCGATTGTGAAGGGTTTATTATGCTGCACTTTATTTTAAGGGGCCACTACGTACAAAGAAAGAGAAATAGATATGAAATTGCTTGCGAAGTTGTGTGAAGGAAATTCAGTGTAGTTTGGCAGTAAAAAATAATAGCCATTATGAGAAGTAGGGCCCTTGACTCTTGCTTCCTATGTCTTTTTTCATGATGTCTTTATTACTCGCACCATCAAGCATTAACCCATGACTAATGATTTTTTTCCTCAAATTAATTCCAGCATCAATCAATATCAAGTCTCGTCTTTGGTTATATCGACTTTTTGTATTTTTATAACAATTTAATAATTTTTTATAAATATTACTCCGAGACTTGAATTTTTTAAAAATCAATTACATTCAATATCATCTTACTAAATATTTGTTTTGCGCTTCGTTACTAGCCGGATATTTTTTTCAAACAAAAAAATTAAATATGTAAACTTTTCCAATATGTTTTTTACATGAAATAATTTTAAATGTAAATAAAAAAGCTAATAAACACATCTAATTAAACAAATCGAGAATCGTATGTATGAATTATGAAAAGAAATTATTAACTATAATTAAAAATAAAACTGAAAAAATTAAGAGATAAATATAGATTAAAATATTTAATCTCGCAACACATAATATTTATTTGGTTATGTTTATTAAAATTATTTTTTTATTTAATCAAATAATAATAAGTATAGACACACATACATAAAATTAATTGAATAAAAAAATATAATATAAATTATAAATATTATCTAGAAAATAAAGTTTAGAAGATGAATTTCAATGCTCAGAGCTTTTAAAGGATGTAACATGATGTATCTCCATGTTTTTAAAGGAGCTTTTGACATGTGGAATTCTTAGATTCCTCCTATCAAAGATTTTTGTGCTGCTAAATTGTCATTCTTCTTCTTAACGAAGAAGATGAGTAGATCATAACTTACCTCTTCTCCCATTGTGATGTCATTGCCCTTCTTCACTCCAAACATGGGATAGTTCCAGAGAACCCTGTTAAATGCTGGGGAATTTACATCACTTTCCCTTCAAAAACAGGGAATGTGATTCTCTCGAAGAACGAGTAGCTCGAAATATTAGGTTTTTTACTTAATTTCTCCTTAATTCTTTTATTTTTAATTAGTGGGACTATATAACATATCATTATTTTTTCTCTCCCCCTTTTTCCCTTGTGTTCTTTACAATTTTGTATTCCAATCTACACTTTCTTGTTTCTAACATTCATAGCCAACGAACAATCATTCAATAAATACTTTGAATTTTATCACTTTTTTTGTGAATGATCCAACATCTATGCCAAGCTCTTTTCATTTTTTTCCTCCCCACTTCTTCTTGTTTGCTATTCTTGGAAAAGCAACGCACTTGAATTTCTAAAAATGATAATAATACAAATAAAAAAGGATAATTGCAAAAAAAATCCTATTTTTTGGTTCGTTTTTTATTTTCCAACTAGAGTTCGAGAAATTATGATTCTTCTTTATGGTCAACAAGGCAAATTAAATTAAACAAAAAGTTATTTTTGCCCTCATGTAAAATAAAGATAAATCTTTATAATTTTCTCATAAATCTTATTTTTTTTCTCTCTTGTCTCTCTTTCAAACACAATCTTTCTCTCTAGTCTTTCATTATATAATATTACTTTTTTTATACTTGATCTCTTTATACGAGTATAGAAGCCAAAAACATACTTTTATTTTTTGGGGTTTTTGTCTCATGGCTTGAAATAATATATACGTTTTTTGCTTCCATGGAATCTAAGCACATTTTGTGCCTCATTTTATTGGTGGGGTTTGTTTTCTTTCAAGTAAATGCAGACCCAGTTGAGGATAAGCAGGCATTGCTTGATTTTGTGAACAATTTGCCACATTCTCGGTCTTTAAACTGGAATGAGGGCTCTCCTGATTGCAATAGCTGGACTGGAGTCATTTGTAGTGGAGATGGTTGCTGTCAGATTGCCTGGTGTTGGATTTCATGGCCCAATTCCACCAAACACTCTTAGTTCCAATGTTAGGAGCTATCTATAATCCGCGTCTAGTTCAAATTGATGGATGTTTTGGCAATTGTTGGTGGCAAATTTATTTTGGATCATGATAGGATTGGGTTGTGGATATTGGAGGCCTACGAAAATGGGCTCCGGAGGATGAGAGCTTTTTTTTTTTCCTTTGAAATGGAAGACCGTCCACATCCTGCAGGCAGCATCCACACAGGCGAGGCGTTGTTTTCATAAAAAATTGTTTGTCAAAGAATCCAGCATCTGTGCTTCTTTCTGACACGAATAGAAAGAGCTTTAGGAGGGCTGAGAATGGTGAATTGCCAAAGATGGCGTGTTGGATCATAGTGCTGGACTAAATATCTTGGCTGGCTATTAGAACAGTACTTGTCCGAAGACTCCAAACCTTGGCAAACAATTGAAGTTGATGACTGTCGGAATGTCTGTTCCACGTCCTAATGAAAATGTTATTTTCCATGCTTGCTGCTTGCGTTATCGAATTAAACCTCTCTTTTTTTATAATGAAAGATTTCAAGTGTTAGGAGCTCAACCTGGATTGCCATGATCATTGTAGAGCATAAAGGTTTTGTTCATGTTGATTTAGCAGGATAATTCAACTTGCTCTCTGCCTTTTAAAAGACAGGATATATATATATATATCCGTACTCTAAATGATCATTGCCAAGAGACGGATATATATATATATATATATATATATCGACTCTAAATGATCATTGCCAAGAAACGGCCAAGTGTTTTCAGAGTCGTTTAGGTGATATATATATATACTCTAAATGATCATTGCCAAGAGACGGCCAAGTGTTTTCAGAGTCGTTTAGGTGATAAGTAGGAAATGGCTTCGCTCCAGAACGGCAAGCCTTGACCCTATTAGGGCTTGTCTCAGTGAGTTTGTGGATGGGAACGAATAATGTTGAAGAATATGAACTAAACCAAGGTCTTGATCAACAGTAACGTAAACTAAAAGCAACCCAACTAGAAGAGAAAATGTTAATATAGTTTGTAAATGAATAAAAATAAAAAATATATATGTTTTATATTAGAAAAAAAAAATATTCCTAAGTGTTTATAAATAAAAGTTTCTATTGTGTAATAAATTAAATGAAAGTTATGGGGGGTGGACTTTTTCGTTGCGCTTTTTAATTTATATTAAAAGATGACACTCAACACTTGAAAACAAACCTTAAAATTGTAAAGAATTTGTTTCACAGGGAAACAAATAAAGAGTTGACTAAGAGGAATGAAACATTATCTTTAAGGTATTTATCTGTCCCACATAAAGATAATAAATCCATGATATATTTAAGCCATCTAAACCTCTAAAAGAATGAGAAGAGAAGATAAATGAAATAAATATTTTTTTTTGTATATGTGTTCTCTGTGTAGTAATATGTTTATTAGACTTGAAATATTATAATGAAACATTATGTCTGTTAATATTATGACTGTTAATGAAACATTTATATTTTAAGTTAAACTGAATAACTTCTATTCAATTTTATCCCAACAGTTACAAATATCAAAATTAATCATAAAAATTAAAGAAATTAATTCAAAAACAAATTAATCTCACTAACATATTAAGTTCCATGTGTCATCTTTTAATATTATAAATATCCATATAATAGTATTAGGAAGCCCACTGGGAGAGTCTATTCACCATGACTTTCACTTAATTTATTATAAAATAGAAACTCATACTTATATACACTTAGGAGAGAGTGTTTCTTTTTAATGTTGGATAGACATCTTTTTATTTTTTATTCATTTACAAACTATATCAACAACCCTCCACTAATTTGTAATGAATATCTTTTCACACGATAGAAATTATGTTTTTAAAAATATCTCATGATGATATATATATATTTAAAAATATATTGAAATGACGATATTAGTAGTTTGGGTGCACGCATAAAAAAATTAATACAATTTGGACAAAATATCATTATTTGAGTGCAAGAAAAAAGGTGTGAAAATGAAATAGAGACCAATTAGAAAATAAACAAACATCAAAGAAATAACATTTTTGTTTAAATGAAACCAAAAACTATTTGCACAATATTATAATAGTTCAATAATTTATGAGAAAAAGAAGTTAAGAGTTAATGATAACAACATTGAAGACGGGAAAGAAAAGTCAACGATAGTAGCATTGATGGTGTAACAAAATTACAAAGTATAGATAGATAAGGTTAAGAGAAAAAGGCAGGCAACTTCACAGAAAACATTCGTTTTAAAAATTGTTAAATGGAGATCTGGACTAACTTGAAAAAAACTTGAGATGTTTGGGATAATTGATTATTTTTTATTTATTTCAGGACTTGATTGGGAGTATGATAATAGAAATTTGCTACTAAAAAACTTTCGGATATATACCACCCATTTAATTTCCACTAGAAATTACGAAAAACTCATTGTTTCCTAGTTTAGAAAAAAGAGAGAGAGAAAAAAAGTTCCTTGTTTATAATGGACAAGTTTAATTTTCAAATCATTTCTCCTTGTAAATAAGTTTCATTACTCACCATAAAGAGTTCACCTCTCTAGCTTATGTTGCTCTAGCCTTTCGAGTGGATTTTTCATCAATAATTTGAAAATGAAGTAAAAGAATATTAATACTTTTCAGGTGAGTTAACATTGAGGTAAAAATTTAATAGTTTATAAATTAAAAGATAAATAACATGTCAATTTCCTTTGGAGTGGATTTTTCATCGACACATATATATATTTTTTCTAATTTCAATCTCTTTCTTATGCCATATATGGCTCCTCACACATCTTCTTTCCTTTATCACAATTATAATCTTTACCGGTAAGTGAGGGCCTCCCCCATTATCATTAAAAATATACATGATTATTTATTTTAAGACTTGTAAAATTAATCGAGATATACATAAACTAATACAGATATTTATATTAATCTTACAAAAAAAACAACATCTCTACTCTATTGGCTACGACTATAATCAGGCTACTATTCACCTTCATATATATCCTCTATCCAGAGCAGCATCGACCTGTACAGAAGAAACATAAAATTAAATAAAACAAAAAAAGGCAGATTAATCATATAATGCTTTGCTTTCCTAGTAACATCAATGTTATTTTCGTAGCCACAATTCAAAAGGTTTATGATTAATCTTTGCATATAGATACATAAATTATCATTCCTCTTTTCTTTACGAACTTTAAATTAAATCCACCATCATTTTCATGTTTGGTATTGAAAATAATCTTTTTTTAAAAAGAGAGAAGTTGTCGTACTCTGTAGAAGTTCACCTTCCCGTTTTGTCTTTTTCCATGTATAAACCAACACAACTCCACAAGTTCTCCTTCCCCTTTTGTCTTTTTTTCCTATATAAACCATCACAGCGAACCTACTCGCTGATCAATCAAGTGTGAAAGAGTCACTTCACTATTAAAATCCAAAAGTTGAATGTGTCTATATCTACATTACACTCTACAGTAATTTCACTATATCTTTCACTTTTTATTTTTCTTTATATATATATATATATATATATATATATATATATATATATCTTTTACCTTTTCTCATCATTAGCGTTAATTCCTCTCAAAAATTCAAAAGTCATTATGTTTCCTCCTGTAAATAAAACAGAATTCGATTCATGCTGTTTTGAGTTTTAGATTGAGAGTGAAAAGAAAGAAAAGAAAAGATAAGCTGACTAATTGTAATTATAATGATGAAGAAAGTAACGAGAAAGGTAGGAAAATATGAAGTTGGCCGTACAATTGGCGAAGGAAACTTCGCCAAGGTCAAATTTGCTCAAAATAGAGAAACTGGAGAGAGTGTAGCCATGAAAATCCTCGCTAAATCAACCATTCTCAAGCACAAAATGGTTGATCAGGTAGCTTATCACCACTTAATCTCTCTCTTTTAACTTAATTATCATTTTTTATTTATTTGAAAGTTATAGAGGAGGTAAGTAAGGTTAATTTTCTGGGTTGGCAGATAAAAAGAGAGATATCAATCATGAAGATTGTGAGACATCCTAACATAGTTAGGCTGCATGAGGTAATTATTATTTATTTATTTATTACTTTTTTACCGGTAATTATGGCCTTTTTTTAATTTATTTGTGGTATTATTGCTTAATTATTTTGATTTATTGATTGATTGAATTATAGGTTTTGTCGAGCCGGACGAAGATATACATAATTCTTGAGTTTGTTACTGGAGGAGAATTGTTTAATAAAATTGTAAGTGTTTTTAGCTTCTCTTATCTTGAAATGTTGAGGAAATGCTGAGAGTTTCTAAGTAAAACTATTATTAATGCTAGTGGTTAGTTTAGCAAATATACTAGTGAAGGATTTTTGTGTTGCTTCTTGATGTGGATGGACGGATGTACAGGTTCATCAAGGAAGACTTTCCGAAAATGAATCGAGGCGGTATTTTCAGCAGCTTATAGATGCTGTTGCTCACTGTCACCGGAAGGGTGTGTACCACAGAGACCTGAAGGTGAACAACCAACAGATTGTGTAGTTGAGCATTTGACTTGTTGATTTTCTGATTGGCCCTGCTCTGATTAAGTCTCTCTTCTTTTTTTTTTCCTTTTCTGTGTAGCCTGAAAACCTTCTTCTTGATGCTTTTGGGAATTTGAAGGTTGCAGACTTTGGATTGAGCGCGTTGCGCCAGAAAGTAAGCATATGATTATCTTACTTCGAATAAACACACACATATACATACTATCGATTTTTCTTATCCATCTCTCTCTAACTGTGTGTGCTTTGTCTGTGTTTATTTCTACTTAAAAATGGAGGGGGTTGGACTTCTTCATACAACGTGTGGAACCCCAAATTATGTTGCACCTGAGGTATATTCTCAAAAGACAGTGGAAATATATGATTTGGTCTCTCGTGCCATATCTGCATTCTACTATTTTAAATAATTTTTCCATCTATGCCAGCATTTGATACCCTGCGCTGCTGTATGATTTCCAACATGAGATACATCGTTTTCACAAATTATTTCTCTCTGCTTTTCTTAATTTGTTCTTTGTTATGGAAAAGGGGTTGCTGGTTGAGGACATGGATAAGTCTAATGCGGCATTGGGTTGAGGATCATATTGGAAGATGGAGAATTAACGTCAATATGTTTGAATTGGTTGCTCATCCTTTGATTTAATCTATGTACTTTGTGGAACTTATTCCTCCTCATCTGCTATACATGAACTTTTCTTCACGGCTCATCTGCAGCTTCACTGTTTCTTAGAGCAAGTCATCTGTAGTTTTGGAATTTCCATGTAGTCCAATCATGAATGCAACTTTCTCCATTTATTTCCTGGTGTAGTGTTGTTCCTCTGTTTTCTTAACACAGTTTCTTACATTAAACCACTACCAATCAGGTACTTGGTCACCAGGGTTATGATGGAGCTGCTGCTGATGTGTGGTCATGTGGAGTCATCCTCTTTGTTCTAATGGCTGGATATCTTCCATTTGAGGAGATAGACCTTCCAACCTTGTGCCGAAAGGTTAGCTGCTTCATTTTTTTCTTTTGGAGGAAGTGAACAAGTGAAGTGCTTCGTGTATGTCATTTAGTTATTTTTTCAAAATCTCAGTTGTACACTCATTCACTGTCTTACTATCAAGTTCAGCAAGGGCACTTTTATTCAACACAAAGGGTTCCTATTTGTAAATTAAAAGCTTTTCGAGCAGCCACACTTGTTCTTTTTCTTCACTTGCAGTTCTGCATGTACAAGTACATAGCAAGAGCAGCTTTTTTTGTTCCTTTTTGTTGGTTGTTCTGGGTACTCATTCCCATGTGTATGCCTATATTAGCATTATATATCTTGTCTTTGTAGGTTTCAGTTCCAAACAGGCACTGATACCCTTGCATTTCTCCTAACCATGCATGGGGAAATGGTGTAAAGCCTTTGTACACCTTGTTCTATTCCTCAAAACACAACCTTCCTTGTTGTACTACGTTGGATTATATATGTATTTATAATTTCCACAAGGATGAAGTGGACACTCCTAACTGTTTTTCTTGTTGATGCATAGATAAATGCTGCGAAGTATTCTTGTCCATTTTGGTTTTCTCCTGTGGCAAAAGCATTGATAGATAAGCTACTCGATCCCAATCCTAAAACTGTGAGTTCTTTACTTCATTATATTAACCTTATAACTGATCTGGGACTTTGTCCTGGAAATTAAATGCCCACATGCAAAACTGTTGTGGTCTGGATCACATCATGTCTGAAACTTATGATTAGAAAGGACTTGAATATCAGTTCAGTACACCTCGTATTCATGGTATTCTTTTCATCTGAAAAAAGTGGTTCTCTGTTGCTGCAGCGTATAGGGATTGAGGGAATTAAAAAACATCCATGGTTTCGGAAAAGCTATGAGCCTGTTGGACATAGTGAAGAAGAGGAAGTGAATTTGGATGATGTTCATGCAGTTTTTGATGACATCGAGGTTGGTATCATCACTTTTAAAATACTAATGCAAGCATTAAATTCTGCAGTTGAATGCATGCTACCATCACCAATGCATTGTAACATGCATCATCTGATACCCCTTGTTCTCTGGTGGGTTCTTTTTTTTTCTTTTGTTTTACTTTCTTGTGGTAATGTTCCCTGATGGCCTGCAGACATCATTTTATTGCCTTTTAAGCTTTCTTACTTCTCTATCTACTTGGTGATTCTTGGAGCTACAGGATCATTATGTAGCAGAGCAATTGGAGAACAGTGAGGGCGGTCCTTTGGTAATGAATGCATTTGAGATGATTGCCCTATCTCAAGGGCTGAATCTATCAGCATTGTTCGATAGATGTCAGGTACAGTAAATTTTCAGAGTTATGCTGCCAGTTATGACCAAAACTAGTGTCTAGCCTGTTGTAGTTCAAGGTTCTGGAGTCGAATTTCATGTGAGGCTAAGATTATTTGATAAAAGAAAAGCAAAGAATAAGATAGTGGAGACATGATCAAGAGTCATGTGATCAACTTCCTGAACTTTCCATCAGTTAGAATGTTATCTATGATATCCAGCAACACCATTGTCATTGTAATGGTGAACAATATTGATCTTGTTGCTTCTCGTAGTGCCTTACTTGGTTTCTTTGTAGTTGCTGTGGTTATTAGATCCTTTCCCTTGGTACAAGCAGTATGTGATAATAAATCGAAGTGCCTTTATGTGTTTTGGCTGATGGTGTGCTTTTCCTCTGGAAGGATTATGTAAAAAAACAAACTCGTTTTGTATCCCGCAAACCAGCAAAAGTTATAATATCAGCATTTGAAGCTGTTGCGGAATCAATGAATCTCAAGTTCCATACACATAATTACAAGGTATAACTTGACTTGTTATATTTGTATGAAATCCCAATTTAACATTTTCATTCATGCCTCTTGGCGTGCTGTGCTGTTATTCTGCCACAGATCATGATCTGCATATGCCCCAGTTTGGTAGAAACCACTAATAAGTTGCCTGCATTTCTTAAATAACATATTCTGCGCAAAACTGCAAGGTTTGGTGCAGAAATTTCCATGAATTTTCCTTGTAACATTTCCCCCACTTTTTGTCTGAAATGGGGCATTGTATGATAAGAGAAGAGTGGAAAATGTTACTGATAAAGAGCAAATACAAGCCAGGAATTAGCAAACAAAGCTAACTACACAAGCAACCTCATGGTACTACAGAAAAATAATTGCCAGAAAATTCAGCTACTGAAGGTTCTGATATGTAGGATTTGAATAAGATATAACGAGCTTTTCTCCATTTCATTGCTGTTGATTGTGGAAAGTAATTCTTGTAGACAAGAATCGAAGGAATATCTGAAAATAAGGCTGGACAATTTGCAGTTGTTCTGGAGGTAACTTCCTAGATTTCATTTCATTCCTCTCTTCAAATTTTTTAATCTGCAAAAACTAAGGTGTCAGTGGTTTCAGAACAAGAACTATACCAAAAAATTGTCTTTCATGCTCAGGTTTATGAAGTTGCTCCATCACTTTTCATGGTAGATGCATGGAAGGCATCTGGGGAAACTCTTGAATATCACAAGGTGACTTCATTTAAATCCTGAAAAATTTCCCCTGCCATCTAGAAATCACACACACTCTCTTTTCTTTATTTTTAAGAATATGATAATGTTGCCCAACTCTACTATGCATAATAGTAGTGCTAAGAACCCATCTAACCTTGAGAAGAGAGGGGAGGGGTGAAGTTAGATTCGCTCAATCATATGTATGAACAGAAGTAACTTTGTTATAGGAGGTCATTGGAATTTAATACCTGCTGAATCTTAGGCAACTCAGATAAAAGCCCACTTTAGCAATATGGTTTGGTTAGCTCTGAAAGGGGGAAATGCAGGCATCTTATATGATGTTCATTTTTAATTTTGTGATTCCAGGCATCAAGGATCATATTTGCTACATGTCTTGTCTCATGGCCTCAGCACATTTTTTTTGGTCTTTCATTGTTAAAACGTGTTCACAGCCTGTTCTCCACTAAAGATCATTGGAAGCTCTGATATTGACTTCCTACTATTTGACTAGGTTCAACCACATTTTCTTATGGTTTGCTAATAAATCCTAAGAATCCTCCTTTCGTCATGTTGTTAACTGCTACTCTAATGATACTGGATAGTGCTGGCATTACACGTATTACAGAATTTTTCCTTCACTCAGGTATCTCCAGTGAGATAGCTAGCATGATTTTAAGTGTTTGCTCTCATAATGGAAGTTTTAAGGGTCATTGATTTGTTGATTTTGGTGGATCAGCTAACTCATAAAAGATGTCTTAATAGCATCTGATGGTGATTTAGAATTCATCGGTTTGCTATTGTTGCTATTGTAGACGTCCAGATTTTGTAATAGCCTGCAAGGCTATTATCTTTCAACGCTGGCAACACCTTTATCATTAGCTTCCTTCCCCTTTTCAGTTCTACAAGAACTTCTGCGCTCAGCTAGAAAATATCATCTGGAAACCTCCGGAAGGGTGCTGAAATTCCAGCCTGCTTCATACAATGACTTCCTGATCCAGTTTTTTGGGTGCGAAGCAAATCAGTGACCAAAAGGGAAAAAAGGAAGGTATTCTTCCCGACAAGAATTTCTAGAGATAGGCATTGATGGCTTGGCAGTGTTAACTTGTTTCTGGTTCATATATTATAGTGCTTGTATATCATAATTTATTATCTGCGGTGAAATCTATTGTGTTGTAGAACTTGAGAGTTGAGATTACCAATTACTTGTTAACAAGGGATGACAATGGAATTATCATGGTTTTATTATAGAAATTTAGATGTTTATATCTTATCAACTATCAGGATATATATATCCCGGGTTATTTATGTCTAGTTTAGATTGAGTTCAATAATATCTTATCTCCATTGCCATCACTGGGCACTGGTTCTTCAGCCGCGTTAGATGCTTCTCTACATTGCATTATTCTCTTGCTTGCCTGCCATGACCATCTTAGCTTTACCTTGCCATGACCATGGCTCTTCACTAACCTTGTCTTCTATCTTCCTACTCTCCCTTCTCTTCAAATTTGTACTTTATAAATAATATTATAAAGTTTTCGCAATTGTTTTGAGGAGACAAGTTGGTATTATCTTGGATGAAAGTTTTGGACAAATTGGGAAATTAGCACATAAAATTAAAATAATTTACAAAATAATATAGGAGCTATAAGTTTGGGTTAAATATCATACTTTCACCTTCTTACATTTCAGAAACACGATATTTGCTAAATGCTACTATTCTTAAGCGTGACGAGATAGTTATTGTGCTTCAGAATAATAATATTTAGTAAATGTGACGCTTCTGAAGCGTGACAAAGTGAAACTCCAATTATCTAACTCAATCAGTCAATCGGTTCATAATGGTTAGTGAAATCAGTCGATTGATTTTAAAAATAACAAGAAAAACATCAAAATTGCTAAAATTAGAGGGGCCTCGATGATATTTTTAATATTTAAAGATTTGATGGTCTACGTAGCGACTTAGTAGCTATTATAGAGAAAAAGGTCTCGAGAAATTTCTGTAAAATTTTAAGCATGATCCAATGATCGGATAAAAAATTATGACCCTTTTGAGTTGTTATTGTGATTTGGCGCGACTAGACCTTCTCTTAAGCCTAGACTTGACCCACCAGTCCATAAATGCATTTGTTAGGTTATTCACGTAATTTGTTTAAAACAAATTCTCATTTAGTTATGACATACTCACACTTTATTAGAGTTTTATCGTACTTCAGAAATATAATATTTATTAAATATCGCAATTCTATCTTGTCCCGTTTATGAATAATAACATTTAGTATATATCATCTTTTTAAAGTATGACAATGTGAAAGTATGTATTATTTTACCAAATTTTTTTTAAAAGTGTTATTCTATTAAAAATCTTTAAAAAATATGCTAATTTTAAAAATATACTAAAAATATGTGAAAGTTTTTATGCATACGTATATGCAAGGGTTAAACAGTAGTGATTTTAACAGGACCTGTCCAACCCCACTGTCTAAGTAACATTTTGAATTTAGGTAATTTTGACAAGATATTGGAGGACTTAACACACGTCTACTGGTCTCCATGTCTTTATCCAAAATATAAGAGAACATGACTTATAGCAGGATTTTTTTTTTCCAGCGTAGTAAAAAAAAATATATAATAAAAATAATACAATGCAAAAAAAAAATAAAGAAATAACACAATTTAAAGAATCATAAATGATACTTGTACAAATGTTATTTGTGATTTTTTTAAATTATAAATTTGATAAACACAACATTTAATTAGAAAAAAACAAGAGAAAAAAACTCTGGAATCACCTGAAACCTCATCATAACACATCACCGTACGGTTAGGGCCACCATTTTTCAACATTTTTTGGTTTGTGTATTCGAACTGTACTGGCATTGTAATGTCTTCTTCACTTGCCTTGCCCATCATTCACCAGAAATGAATCCTCTCTGATTGTAAATGGCAAGCAGTATAAGTGGTGACAAGACATTAGCCAGGGGATAGCGCTGGTGAGGATGGCAATGGTAGTCCTCGTTAAATATGCATTATTGAGGCCTTTCCTGCATACTTAACAAGTTGTCATGGAGAGTTTAAGATTCTTATACTAATAAGACGCATTTGAAAACGCTGTCTAATTGTGTTTTTTAAAAATTAATGTTTTTTTATTTTTAAATCGTTTTAATGCGATGTAATGATATCAAAAATAATTTTTAAAAAATAAAATAAAAATTATCTTGATATGTTTTTAAGCAAAAAACACTTTGAACCGTAACCGCTACCACAATCTCGAATAGACGCTAAGATACTTAACCCATGATCTACAGCGGGTTTTAATCATTTTTTTTTTAAAAAAACAATTACTAGATATGCTAACCATTTTAAAGTGTTTTTTATATAAAAAATATTTAAAGTTTAAATAAAAAAACATATGCAAACAACCAATTAAATAAATTAATAATTATTTAAGTAAATAGACAAAAAAATCATTAATAATAACTAAAATAAAAATTAAAAAAATTAAAAGATAGATATAGATTAAGATATTTAATCACATAAAAATAAATATTTACTTGATTTTGTTTACTGAACTTATTTATTTAAGTCGATAATAGATAATAAAAATAAAAATACAAATACAAATAAAATTGATTGAATAAAGTCACATCCTCAAAAAAATATTACACAAGGCCGGACATGTAAGAAATATTAATTAAAAATAAATATTTTTTTATTTTGAAAAATAAAGTTCATTGCTATATAAAAAAAAAAAAAACATAGATGAATTATAATAATATCTTCAAAAACCAAACATAAACAAAACAATTTTAAAAAGATTTCTATCCAAAAACCAAACATGCAAAACCTAGGTTATAAGATTAAGATAAATTCATAGAAAATAAATTAAAAATAATCACAAAACCAATATAAAAAAAACTAATGCATAACGATAAAATCATAAAAGAAAATAAGAAACAAATACGATAAATGACATTAATTTTTCAAACCTCTAACCTGGGTCATTAGATCGAAAGCGCTACAAATAGAAAAAATACGAAGCCGAATCCCCAACAAATCAAATATCAAAAGATAAAACTAGAAAAAATAATCAATTACACAAAAAGATCTAAAAAAAATAATTAAAAGAATGAGGGTGAAAAAAATAATTAGAGGGGAAAAAATTCTTAATTAGAGGGTTAATTTGAATGAAAATGGCTTTTACAAACGAAAAACAAATCAAAAGAATGAGGGTCAAATTGAAAAATATAAAACAACATATACTTTGATTGAATGATGAAATTATAAGTCAATAAAACTTTAACAAAAGGGCTGAAATGAAAAACAAAACATATAAAAAATTATAATTTAAGAAATAAATTGAAAACAAACAAACAAAACTTCTATAAAATGAATAAGAAATGAAAAGAATGAGGACAAAAATTTAAAAAATAAGAACAAAGAGGACAATCATGCACTTTATCTGGTAGGAAAGAGAAAAGAAAAAAAAAAAAAGATCATCAACAACAATTTGACTGCCATACATCGTCATGCATTGCATTATAAGAAAGAGGGCACAATGATGCTTTCAAAAACACGGCAAAAGATGACCTTAGAAATTACCAAAAAGCCCTTGTAAAAGTACAAAAGCACCTGGAATTCAAGCCTTGTCTTTTGTCT
The DNA here is from genome assembly GCA_007827005.2 of Populus simonii. Classification (NCBI taxonomy): domain Eukaryota; kingdom Viridiplantae; phylum Streptophyta; class Magnoliopsida; order Malpighiales; family Salicaceae; genus Populus; species Populus simonii. Next base: position 5,618,125 of record CM017469.2, read on the forward strand.
TTTCTAATGTCAATAATGTATTTTAACTATATATGAAGAAATGAAAAACCAAAAAAACTATTGGCCAACAACGCAATATTTTTTTTTATCTTGGAGGTAAAGAAGTATTTTTACTGTTTAAAAACCTATGAAAAGTAAAAAAAAAACCCTTGGTTGACAACTCTAAATCTTTTTTACTTTAAGGGTAAAAACTTATTTTTACTGTACAAAAAATTAAAAAAAAATAACATATCACTAATAATCTTATAATGACCAATGAATCAGTGAAAAAAACCAAAGCAACACCTCCCTCTGTTTTTTCCCCACCCAATAACTAAAAGGTAATTTCAAGTGTCTAGTATTACAATGAAACACTATATATTTTTGGTAAATAGTCATTGTGTATGGTACTAATTTGATCCTCACTTCCATACCATGTAGGCTATTTTCACTTATCAACACCCCTTAAGTCGGAGGATTACTTATTTTAATTGGATTGGAAAAAAATAATACTAAAATTATTTAATGACCATAGTAATTTAATTAGTTGTCCCTTTGAGAACTTGAGTTTAACTTGTTAATTATTTAATTGTGATTTAATTCGATGATGTTTTCCTTTATTTACTACATCAAGTTAGATTTGTTACTACACGAGAGAGAAGGCTGTTTTCTGGAGTTTGGAGGGGGGAGGCTGTGGAAAGCTTTTTTTGATGGTTTAGGAGGAGAGAGGCTTACGGAAATACGAGGAGGAAAAAGAGTTCAGGGCATTTATATATTGTCCAAAGTCACGATTCTCATTCACAGTTTCATTAAAACTTTATAATTTCACCAAAATTTTAGTTTTATTTTTCCAATTTTCTTTGATAAAGAGTGCTATTTTTCAAAACAATGTATTTTCAATCTCTCAAGTAAATGTGATAGCAAGTACTAATCATTAGCATAAACACACTTTTAGAATGCATTTGTTTTTTAGAAAATAGTTTTTAAAAAATTACTTTTCAAACTTTCCTGTATTTTTTTGCTATTAAAAAAGTTGGTCAATAGAAAACACTTTTCAATCAAAAAAATTTTGGTTTAGTTTTCAGGAAAGTGTTTTTCTTTTATTTTGGGTGGAAAACACTTTCCAAACTTTTGATTGATATATATATATATATATATATATATATATATATATATATTATTTTGAATATTTATTTTTCAATTTCATCCCTTAAAATTTAATTTTTATATTAACTTTGGTCCTCATTTTTATATTTGTTATTTATTTTTTTCTTATCACTTTTTAATTGAAATTTTTTATTTATCAAATTTGATCCTCATTTTTTTTATGGTTTCTTATTTTATTTGAAATAATTTATGAAATGATAATTATTATTATTTTAATTTTTCATATTTTATTTTTTTATTTTTTAGATTTGATTTTTATTATTTTGATTATTATTTATTTTATTTAAGATAATTTATGAAAAAATATTTTTTTTTAATTTCATTCTCATTCAACTTTTTAATTTGTAAGATTTATTCCTCGTTATTTTAATAAACTTGAAAAAAATAAAACATTAATAAATTATTTTCCAGCTCATTTTCCATGACATAACCAAACAAAAAAAAAATTTCCAATTTATTTTTTATTACACTACCAAATATCAAAAAATAATTTATGTTTTTTTAGAATTCACTTTCACATAATTCACTTTTAAAAAAAAATATTTTCTAATAAATAAACATGGCCTTAGTCATGAAATCCTTTTGTTGATGGCATAAACAGTGTTCTCTCTCGTGGCTGCCACCACCATGACTGCCTTAACTTCACTCCATATCAAACCCTAGACCACCTTATCAGGTTTCTGCTTATGCAAGCATTGCAACCACTGGTCCTAACATACTATGGTAATCTACTATCAGAACTGTCACCATCAGTCCAAACTCCCAAGATAACTGCGGTAATTAATCCAGATTAAAGTTCTTGGAGTCAAATTCTGGAATCTGTAGTGGAGATTTCTGCATTGACATTTTTTCAACAGAAATGGATTATACAACACAATGGAAATATTACATTTTATTGAAGCAGTTACACAGTACAATTCATATACAAAGAGGCCAGAAATACCAGGACTTTGTCAAAAACAAAAACAACTGAAATCAAGTTGTCATGGCAGGGGACGATCCAGCTGCCACTGCCAAAGCCTGCAAATCTGAAGCACCCTGGTATAGAACTGCCCAAAGCAACCACTCTTACAAACTGGAATGAAAGAGAACACACGATAACAACAGAGGAACACGCGTGAACCACGAAACCAACACAGGAGAGTTTCGAGCACTGAAAGACACTTGATACTGAGAACTGAATAAAACAAGAGAGTTTTTTTTAATAATAAAAGCAACCCACTTGGTAAGATCGGAATAAAGAACGCTTAGTCATCACAAACTATCAAAGGATTGCAAGACAAGAGCTAAAACACGGGGTATGTCACATCCAGCAAAACATAACAAGGACCTTAGATGGTATAGGAAATGGAGTAGCCACAAGTGGAAATTCTTACTAGAGCTTTGGTAACTGTATTCTCAAGAAACCATGCCATGAAAGAGGAGGCCTCCCATCAATTGGGGCAGAACATTTACAACAGGCTTTCTGTCTGAAGAAAGCCTGCAAAAAAGGATGGAGAAGTGATCTGCCAAAGTTCCATGGAAACAACCAAGCCCCCCAGTTATTAGCAGACCCACCGACGATGGGCCAAAAACTATGCTGAACGCTACTACCCGTGTGAGCTGACTATATGAAATTTATCCTTCTACTATGTATAGACAAACTGGAGTACATGAATCTCCTTATCCAGTCCAACGCCTTTGATTCCAACTATTTGATTAAGTGAATGAGCATCTCTTTTCCTCCCTGATTATGAAAGGATATCACATCTCCACAGGCTCTCTACAAGCAGCTCAACTGTGCTGCTGCTAATTGAACTGCATTTTTGGAGGTTCAACCCCACCAGGGTCCTGCCCATTTTCTTTAGGCAAGGCAAGCTCTTGTTGGATACTTCAGAACATCCTGACAAGGATAGGACTTGAAGATTGAGCTGCTCTGCACTTGACATGACAGCAATGCCAGAATCAGTGACTGCACACTTTGACAGATCTAGGTCACTGAGAAACAGACAATTTTCAGCAATTGCTACCAAGCTAGCATCAGTGATCTTTCTGCAACCATCCAGATTCAGCAACTCAAGGGTTCCACCGTGTAGCCTAGCCAAGGCTGAAACTACTTCATCGGTCAAACTCATGCAACCACTAAGATTCACCTTAACAAGACCTGCCTCACAACTCTCTAACAGTGGCAGGATCCCAGAATCTGTAATTCCGCAAAGCCCACTTAGGTCAACATGCTGAAGTTGAGGGCACAGCTTCCCTACCACAGCCAAGCTCGCACTGCCAAATCCTGGGCAATTTCTAATTGACAAATATCGAAGATAGCTGCAAGGGGAGGGCACTGGCATTCCGAGAGCCATATCCTTAATTCCCATGCACTTCACAAGACTAAGAGCTTTCAACTTTGTTCCACAGTTTGAAAGTGCACCAACAATCCCTGACTGGGTAATTCTGTTACATTCTTCCAATTGCAGGCTCTCAAGAGATCCGGCAGCTTTGGCAAAAGTAACCAACCCGTTATCTGACACAAAGCAGCACTTGCGGAGGCACATCTGCTTCAGATTCAAGGAACCCTTTGCAATAGCTTCAAGACTCACATCTGTTATCCCCCGGCATGAAGTAATTGTCAAAGACATTAATTTTTGCAAACCCTGAGCATTACCCATGACCCAAAAGCCTCTCTCACTAACATGCTGGAGAACACTAAGGGAAAGATTCGTAACAGCTTTCCCATAGTGCCCAATTACAGCAAGAGAGAAGTCTGTGATGTTCAAACCCTGAAGCTTCACCCTTGTTAATACAGAAGAAGCTGAAGATAATAAACTTGATACCCCATGATCCCCAAGAAGAGGGCAGTCTTTAATAGAGATTGAATACAACCTAGGGCAAAGCTTTCCGATTGCTTGCAAGCCTTCGTTACCAATCTTAGAACAAGATTCAATATTCAAAGAGCTCAAATTAGGGCAGTTCTCAGCAATTGCAATCAAACCCTTGTTGGAAATTGAAGGACAGTTGGAAAGGTCAAGCTTTTCCAACAAATGGCATTCTTTGGCGATCTCAAATAGACCTTCATCCCCAACAAAAGGAACGTTCCACAAAGAAAGAGCCCTTAGAGAAGGGCAACCACGTGCTATTGCTGATAGACCACGGTTGGTAACCCCACGAACAGAGTTGCTTCCCCGGATCAACAGCTTGCCCAGGCCCCCACGGCTACTTGTCCCAACAGCAATGGCAGCCAGTCTCATATCTGTTGCTTTCTTTCCTTCCAAGGACCTGGTAAGGTAACCATCACTCTCAACTTCCCCGTTGTCTTCGCAAGAGACCATTTCAACATCATTACAAACAGGAGCTGCTGTTTCCTTTTCTTCTTCAGCTACAGGGTTGCCGTTGCAAAATTCAGACCTCCTGATGCTGCTCAAAAGCATAAGCCATTTCTTGGACACAGAGGCACAGGAACTCCTCTCTTTGCCTTCAGGAACGCGTCTGAAGATCTCAAAAAGGCATTCATCTGGAAGAACTTCAATTGATGGTCGCATATTCTGCTCGAACCCAGATGATTCAAAGAGAAAAGGAGCACTAATGCGAGCTCGCTTGCAAGCAGGGCTGTATACATCCACATTGGATACAATTGAATATAATCGACCAAGGTCGGAAGGATTTGTATAGAAAGAGCCCCCAGAATAGATTTCATCATCTCCTAAAAAACCCATCAACAAACACCAATAAGCTAAAGCTCTCTAAAAGATTCTATACAGTAAACAGAGGCCAGAAAATATTCATGCAGACAATATTAGAAGCTAGCAGACTCAACAAAATTCAAGCTTTGATTTTTATTTCAAAAAATTGCAGCCTCTTAAGAATTTCCAACAGAAGACAAACCCTTCAAGGATCTAGGCCTCTCAAATAAAAATTCACAATTAAGCCACCAATAATCTAACGAATCTCCTAAAGTTTCTTCCTTTCCTGAATTTCCATCTATCCTCGTATTACTTTTGTTCAAAGACAAAACTAAATCCAACTAATTTGCAGACAGGTCATGTTTTAGCCACAACAGAACACAAAACCAATAAAAACAGCACTTCAAGGTTATTTCTTTACCTACTATTTTCATACTGAAACAAGACTCCAATCCAAACAAGCATATTTTAATATACCTCAAATCTAACAAACATTAATCCACTTTTAAACCTCAAAACGTATAAGCGAAAGCCAAAAACACCCAAGAATAGAAAAGGTAAAACTTACCACTGTAGTTAACAAGAGTAGGCATGACTGAAACAACTGAAATGAAAAGAAGAAGACGAAGAAGAAGCCTCGTTGATTAACAGCACAAAAAGCACACAAACTGACAGCAAGTACCAAGAAACTGATAAGAAATGAAGCAAGAAAGCTTAAATGCATCACCAAGAGTGAAAAAAGAGAGAGAGTAGAGAACTTGAAACCCCAACAGAGTAGGGCAAAAAAAGAAAACAAAGGAGAGAATTAAAGAAGAGAAGGCTCTGGTTTTTTTGGTTTGGCTTTCCTGGTTTGGTTTGTTGTTTGAGAAGAAAAGTGCAAGTGGTGTGTTAATATAGTACGAAAGAAATCAAGAAATGTTTAGCAGAGAGAGAGATTCATTGGCTTTTGCCAACATGCAATGTATCCTTCCTCTTTACTGTTTTCTTTTCGGTCCCAACGGTCCACCTCTGCCATTCTTGTATTATTCTACTCTCTTGTCGTCGTCGTTTTGAGAAATTATGACATGCCTCCTTTATTATCGTTTTTGAACCATTCTTTTCCACATCTTCTGTCTATTTTCTTTCACGTGTTTGGTATCACAGTTGAGACTGTTTTTTACAAGTATTTTATAATTAAAATAATATTTTAAATTTTTTTTTTAGTATAAACACATTAAAATCATCTAAAAATATCTAAAAAATATTTATTTAATATTTATTTCATGCAAACAAATAATTTAATAAATAGATTATAACACAAAAACAAATATTCATTCACATGTAGAATAAATGTACTGTTAATAATGCTAAGATTTACAAAAGAAAATTATTGTTCACCATTGAATGATAAAATGGAGATTTATGGATTATTGATTTCATATATATATATATATATATATATGTATATATATATGAAATAATTGTGAATTTTGTATGAAAATTTTATTGGTATAAAATTATGATAAAATTCATACAAAAAGATGGAAGTTTGTTGTCATGTACTATTTGGAGATAAAATACTATTGTTTCTAATATAATAGTTGACACTTGAAAGGTGTAGTGAAATTGGATGATATTGTCATCTTAAAAATGCTTCACAAATAATTGTAAAATAAATAAATAAAAATGTTTTACATATAGATATCAATCAAAACAATTTCATAAAGGGATGTCATGTGTGATGTGAAGAAGATTGTTGCATTGCACTTGAGGGTCTAGCTGTTGTGGTCAACCGTGTGACTTGTTCTGCCCTCGTCCCGTGTTCGACCCTCTATGTGCACGCCTGTCACCCCCGCGGTGCCTTACCTGCTCCTGGGCTTGCAGGATGTCCAGTGGGCCGTGGAGAATAGTCGTGGTGTGTGCAAGCTGGCCCGGACACCCCACGTAAATCCAAAAAAAAAAGATTGCTGCATTTAATAATGTATCTATTTATATTTTTCTCCCAAGAGCAGACAAGTTTACAAGAGTACAGGCAGTGCAAAGAACAAACAAATTATTTTCTTGCCATGTATAGAAAATGAGATGGTAATGGATTAAAAACTATGAGTTGTTCAGAACTTCAAAAGACAGGTTGGATGCAGTGGTTTGGGCTTTAATGGAGCAAGTTGTGCAGGAGCACGCTTTTTGCAGGTTTCCAAGAACTGGAATCATTGTATATGGCCATGGCCAGTACCTAGTTACAGTTTGCTGTCACCTTTCTTCCAGCTTCTGATCGTATTTATTGGACAATGGGACTTGGGATTTGGGAAAATACAACTGGATTTGTCTCTCTTCTTTACTGATCTTTTCCCTGATCAGCCTTGCTTAAGAAATATAAACAGCTTTTTAGTGTGTGTTACTGTTTTTGAGTTGACAACTAGCCTAAGCATGATGTCCACTGTTTGGGACAGGATTAGCACTTGGTGTTAAGAATAAATGGAGACATAACCACTTGAGGGTCTAGCTGCTGTGGTCAATCGTGTGACTTGTTTCGTTTTTGTTTTGGGTTCGATTTTTTATGTGCACGCCTGTCACCCCCGCGGTGCCTTACCTGCTCCTGAGCTTGCAGGATGTCAAATGGGCCGTGGGGAATAGTCGTAGTACGCGCAAGCTGGTCCGGACACCCCACGTAAATCAAAAAAAAAAAAATGGAGACATAAAGGATGATTAGGGAGGTTAAGCTTGTATGATTTATGCATGTGCTTTCTTGGAAAGTTAAAAAAATCTTCAATCCAAACAATGGTATGGATGTTCATGGCATCTCTGCAATCATTTGATGTTTGTCGTAATGGAGTTACTATACGAGGGATGCTGAGGGGTAAGCTTTCCTTTTAAGGATTAGCACCACCGATTAATCTTAAGCATCATTCTTATCAAGTTTAATTATAAATCCGTGCTTTACTATGAACTCAAGATTCCCAATTAGTCATTTCATTTACTGGGAAAAAAAAAAAAGACTAGTCAATTCACTAATAATTCACTGGCACGGAAAAGAGAAGGAAACCAGCCTTTAAGTGGTAATTACTTTAAACATTTAATCATTGAAATATTCTAATTCTAGAGAATCTCCACTAAATTCTTATCCACTTGAGATTAAAATAAAATAAAATCGGTGGCAATAGTCAATATATATTTGTCGTATTCTTGAGAAATTTTCATTTCAGTGAAAAAACAAAATAAATCTATAATACTTATGGTAGCTTTATTCCCATGTATCCACAATTTTATTCTTAAAAAAGTTTCTGAACTTTCATTGATCTGAGAACAAAATAAATTAATTAGGTTAAATTCTCAACGAGATTATTAGGAACTTTCATGTATTGCTGCCGAGAAAATGGTAGACATGATCAAGTCAACTAGAGCAACCTGAGAGCCCATTGGCACTGGTCAATTTAGAGAGGGGGGGGGGGGATGTAAGAATCAAAGCAGAGGGTTGACCATGTAAAAAAAACCTAGAAAAGGTAGAGAGTAGAGACAAGGGGGCCCATGTTGTCAGGTACGGGTGAATGATCCTTTTGGTTCTCTTCTCTTGGACAATAGTTATAGAGATGTGCAATGAATTTGATTTGTGGATATTAAAATGCAGGACCAACTCTATTAGCAGAAAAATATGGAAATCCGACTCAAAAAGCCAAGAAAGGTGAGGATCGTGGTTATGATCAATGGATTTCCATGGAGCCTCCTTCTGCCTTGCGGCTTGTGAAATGAAATATACAAAAAGTCCAAGCCTCGGACTGTGACTGTGTTGAATTTTATGTACTTTTCTTTTAAACATAAAGAACAATATAATTTAAGGTATTGATCTAATTAGCTACTAAACCTGTTTAATTAGTGTTATACTGAACGATTTTGGATCAAACTATTGAGTATTGAGCATTGTGATTACAGGGATTAAGAGAATTAATAGGGAAATAACCTCTTAATGAATGCACTAATTCTAATTCGAATTGAATATCTAAAATTAAATCTGAAAATAATTTAGTTCTGATATATTTATACAATCTGACATAAAAAAATATATAATAACCATTAAAGAGAATGAAAGGACACTTGAAATAATCATAATATATCCTGCTGGTCTACTAAGAGTATTCTATTATCGATCCAACATGTCTCTTCGTTACTTCTTTTAATTTTTAAGGAAAAAAAAACCTTGGAGTACCATAAAAAAAATCAAAACATAAAGTAATGATATATTAACTTTCAAAGAGATAACAAAAAATTGAAAAATCTAGAGAATTGAAAAACTAAAAAAGCAAAAACTTGGAATATCGCAAAAAGAGAAAATATATTGGACTAACCCTAATTCAAAATATAAAACCATTGAAAATGATGAAAAATGTGAAAAATTCACGTCGTCCTTCAAATTTAATGTCATTACCTAAGACATTTATTTACAGACTTTATAGACACGATATTTTCAAAAACATAAAATTTCAAAATTCGTTTACTTTTAGGTTTTTCAAGTTTTTACTTTCGTTCCAGACTCTTTATATATATATATATATATATATATATATATATATATATTCTTGGATTTTCAAAGTTTAAATATTTTCTTTTGATGGTTGTAGGGACATTTTCGTCCAAAAAGTGATTACTATATTTAGAAAAAAATTATGAATATATAAGGTTGCATGAAAAAGTTGAAAAAAAAAGTGAGAAAATACATATGATAAATAAAGGTAAATTAAGGGATCCAATAAAAGAGTAACATTTTCAAAAGACAAAAGTTTTAATTATTGCTATTATATATCCCCTTCCCCCCTCTTGGAATATATACCCATTATTTTTTAATTTGTATTATACTTGGAATAAATATTTTGCAACTCTTTTTTGCCTCGCAACGTAAAGCAAATATTATAACAAAAGAAATAGATATATTATGGCCACTTGGGGTTGGAGGGGGATGCGCACAGGAACTCTTCTCATGCACGGCATCAAATTGAGATTGCTCAGTAGCCAACGTCTGAAACTTTTCGGCCACTCAGAGCTTTTTTCAGTTTTCTAAGTGATCACTTCTCTCCTTCAGAAATGATAACCATCTCTCCTCTCTCTCTCTCTCTCTCTCTATCCCCAACTCGATAACGTTAGGCTCCCAACTCAGCAATATGCATGCATGTATGTTTAAGAATTACTATTGTTATTAATTAACATGAGAGCTATGTGAATATAACCTAGGAATTAGGGATTTTTATGTGTGGCCTAACACATTTAAATCAAACTAGAATAATAATGGGTTGGTGGCATTTTTGGCTAATCAATCTTCCTTATCTTGAAGATATAATTTGAGCTTAATGTCTACTTTGATTGTTTGTGCATGAGTGCTAACATTAGTTAATAGTAATATTCATTCTAGATGTTTGGTTACGTTTGAGCAACTAATTGCTAATTAGATCACCTAATCGTATCATTAAGCTCTCATGTTTTCCCTTAGGGTCCAATCAGAAAACTACTGGGACCATTAGCGATGATGAACACATGTATTTAGACATAATTGTTATTGTTGTATCAACTTTTACAAATTCTTGTAGCATGACTTTTAAACAAGTCACGTGATTAATTATTGCTGCTGTAGTTACCGGCCCGTATGAGTTTCACTACCAGAAAACTGATAAATACAAACGGAAATACTGAGGGAATATTTTCATCGGTAAATTTCCGAGGAATTTTACCGACGGACATATTCCCTCGGTATATACCAAGGGAATTACGGAGGGACAAAAAAATTAAAACAAAGAAAAAAAAAAGACGACGTGTCAGGATTTACCAACGGAATTACCGACGGAATTTATTCCGTCGGTAAATCCGTTGGTAAAATTGTTTACACTGTTCATCATGTCAATTACAAAGGGAATCACCGACGGACAAAATCCGTCGATATTTTCCAGAGAGCTCCAGAACTGTTCACTTTCCAATTGCACTGTTAATTGTTGTTCTTTACAGACAAAATCACCGACGGATTGAAAAGTCGTCGGTGTTATTTGGCGGTTTTCTGAAAAAATTCAATTAATTTTAAAATTTTCATTTAAATATTACAGACGGAATCACCGATGGACTTAAAAATCATCGGTAATTGTTGGCGGTTTCTGAAATTTCATGAAAATTTAAATTAAATATTACCGACGGAATTACCGACGGAATAATTAAAAAATATTAATATTCAATTATCCGTCGGTAAATCCGTCGCTAACGCGCCCCAATAAAAAGCCCGAATCCCTTATTTCACAAGAGACAGACTTATTTCTTCTTCTTCTACTACTTCTACTTCTTCTTCTTCTTCTTCTTCTTCTTCTTCTTCACTATATGTAAAAAACATCAATATCTATTCCTTTCTCTTCTTTTCTCTCCTCATCTCCTTCTTTTTTTCTCCATGCTCGGGTATGTCTTCTTCTTCTTTCTTATTTTATCCTCTTAGTTTTTTTTAATTAATATGCTTTACGAAAAAAAATTTCTCTCCTTAGCTTCACTTGCAACTACATTAAGGTAAGATTTTTCTTCTTTTTTCATGATTTTTTAACCCTTTATATTTGTTTTTTATTTTATTTTTAATTGGTTTTGTTCTTAATAATTGTATAAATGTTGTTGTGAGATTTGTTTTTTCATATGAGATTAATTTTTAGTTGATTTATTTATAGGATTTTTAAATTTTTAGCAATTGCAACTTCATTTTTTTCATATGAATTTTTTTAGTTGAATTTATTTTTTCATTTTATTTATTTGTTGCAAATTTGTTTGAGTTGATTTTCTTATTTGTTTTTCAAGCATTTTGAGTATATATTATACAGTGTTGATTTATGTTAATTTAATTATTTTATAATTTTATAAAATGATTTTTTTAAATTTTTTTTTAAATAATTACCGACGGAATTACCGATGGAATTTCCATCGGTAATTCCATCGGTAAATCCGTTGGTAATAAAAAATATTATTACCGAGGGATATACCGACGAAATGAAGCGGGTAATTTTATTTTTGTATTTCCGACGGATTTACCGACGGATAAAAAATTACCGATGAAGGATTCACAGACGGAGCATTTCCGTCGGTGATGTCGTCGGTAAATTAATTACCGACGGAATATGTGTCTTACGCCGACGGAAAAATTCCGTCGGTAAAACTGTTAAATCTTGTAGTGTTTAATGGTTAAATTGTGATGGGAACTTTTTCCTTTTTCTATTTTGTGTTAATTAAACACAAGATCAACGAGTTTTGACATTTAATATTCTACAATGTTATGCAACCCTCTGTTTGCTAGATGTTCAACTCATCTCTTTCAAAATTTAAACCAGCTAGATACTTTTAAACACAAACCTCAAATCTTAATTATTAAAATATCATTCTTGCAATGACTAAGTTGCTCGATCAGCATTTTTTGGCATTATAAAAAATAAGTTTTGAGTTTTAAGTCTAATTTGTTGTTTAGAAAGTCCAAAAGACATGGTGATAACCTATTGAAAGCTAGGTAGGGTTTGTGTATATACCCAACTTCCCTAGACTTGGTAGAATATCAAGTTCAGATGACATGGGTCTAGCTCACTTCCAGATCAACATCTTTGGACATGGCTACGAGCCAAGCCCAAGTGAACATAAATCTAGCGAACTGCCAGACCCAACACCCTTAAGCCTGGCTGCATGCCGAGCCTAAATACGCATGAGTTTAGTAAGTTGTCAAGCTCATCGCCCTTAGGCTTCGCACCATGCCGAGCCTAATTGGGCATGAGTTTGGCATACTGCCAAACCCACCACCTTTGAACTCAAATACATGACAAGCCAATTTAGGCATGGATTTGGCAAGCTACCAAACCCAATATCTTTGGACTCCACTATGTTCCGAGACTAAACAGATATGGATCTAGTAAGCTGTGAGACTCATCGCCTTTAGGCTTGGCACCGTGTCGAGCCTAAGTGGGTATGAGTTCAATGAACTGCCAAACCCAATGCCCTTGGCCTTAGCTACATGCCAAGCATAATTGGGCATGAGTCTAACAAACTGCAAATCCATCGTCCTTAGGCTTGGCTGTGCGCCAAGCCTAATTGGACATGGGTCTAATAACCTTCTCAACCTATTGATCTGGGCTTTGCTATGTGTCAAATCCAATTGGGCATAGGTCATGTGCTGTCAAATCATACACCCTTAAGCTCAGCTACGTGTCAAGCCCAAGTGGGCAAATGTCTAGCTTGTTGTCATACCCATTGATTATGGACTTGGCATTATGCTGAGCACAAATGGCTAAAGGTTTGGAGATATTTGTCTCCCTACACCCATAGGTGTATAAGAAATCTCTTAAATTGTCTACCATATTTCCATCTCATTAATCTTTTGTAAGGGGTATATATCCCTCGTTAATGCTATTAGAAGAAAATAACTATTTATCCCATTCACTTCAGCAAAACTACAAGGTTTATGAGCTATAAATACCTCTTGAATTATCCAGATAAAGAGTTCACAATTTTTACTCTCAATAAACTAATATTTTTAAATCACAGAGCATTTCTCATGCCAAAACAATAACAAATACTCTTGTTCTTGAAATTTGATGCTCATTCTCTTATTTATTACAATTCATTTCTTAAAAATTACTGATTTTATCATAAAAGGATCTTCTCTTGTTCTCTTGTTTGATGCTCATGCTCATTCTCTTGTTCTTCAAATCACACTAAGGCATATTACTTTACATAAATTGATGGTTATAATTGTCCTATTTTATTTTACTTTTACAAAGAATATTATTGAGATATTCAGTTTAGAATCTATTTGAAAGTGAAGTAAAAAAATTGTTTTTTAAAATATCTTTTTACTTGAAAATATATTAAAATAATATTTTTTTAAATTTTATTTTTAATATCAACAAATTAAAATAACAAGAACACCTCCTGCATGGACACCTAATACTGCCATCAGTAAAATTCAAAGGAATAATGTTGCGAAATTAATAAAATCCTGAACCCCATTACAATAATCCATCCTCCGCAATCCTTGGGGTGAGTCTCGATACATCCATGAATAATCATCCATGACGTCTATCGAACCTCTATAAAATTATGATGAGAACATGTATTAATTAACTATGTTACGTAAATAAATTTACAAAAATATTGGTTTGCCCCGACATTATCCAACAAACTAAAAAAAAACACTTATGTTAAATATTCATCATCAATTATCAATTATCAACGTCCATACAAATTTATACATATATAAATGTATGGAAATCACAACTCCGCAATAGAATTGATAAAAATTAAAACGGACCCGTTAAACAAGCTATTATTTATTTCATCACAACACATCTAATTCGGTGTAATTCAAACAAAGTTTCAACAATTTACAAACAAATATAATTTTACAAAATCTAAAACAAACTATAACAACTACAAAATTTTACATTCAGACTACAAGTTTCTTTGACAAATAACAATAAAACAAGTACATACGTTAACAAAATACATATACTAAAAAAAATAAAAAAATAAAATTGACATTTAAATGTTAAAATTAAAAAGGATAGATTAATTTACTTACAAAAAATGATAAAATCCACAATAAATCGGAGAACGGATGTTGTGACCACGTACAAAAGTATAAGAAATATGAGTGCTTGTGTTGAGAAAAGGAGGATATTTTTAGGGGGGTGGGTGGTTGTTTGCAGTTTGGGAGGGGAGAGTTAGGATGGGAAAGAAGAAGAAGAAATAGAGGAGGAGAGAGTCGGTAGAGTGTGGATTTATTGGATTTTACCAATGAAATCACCGATGGGCACGTCCTGTCGGTATACCCATCGGTAAGTCTGATGGTGAATGGGCCACATCATTGTACGGAGATCCCGATTTGAATCTTTCGGTCATTCCATCGATAAAATCGTCTAAAAAAATTTCACGTCATCAAACTGTTTCTTTGTTTCAAAATTCTATTTATTCCGTCGACCATTCGGTCGAAATATACCGACGAAAGTATTCCATCAGTATAGACCGACCGAATTGCCGACGGAATCTATGTCGTTGGTAATTATTACCGACAACAAAGGTCTGTCGGTATAGACCAACAAAATTAGAGATGGAATTATATTCGTCGGTAAAAATTACCGACAAAATAATTTTGTTAGTAATTTTGTTGGTTTTCGCCGATTTTCTTATAGTGAGTGATCATGATAAAAGGGCGCACCAAGGCATTTTTTGGGGTGTTTTAAAAATATCCGACCATGAAGTGCATTGAATATTGGAATGCATGAGATGAAATATGTTGCTTAAGCACTCAGTATGGGCGGAATTTAAAATGTGGCTGAGGAAGTAGGTAAGAAAGAGTAATACAAAGGCCAGAATCAGTGGATCTCTTCCACTCTTTGAAATCCATGGCCATCTGCCTCTACACGTATTGCATATCTGATGTCCCAGCTGATCATACCTAACTTTGGTAAGATAAGAAGATACAGGAGTGCGAGAATTCAAATACTTCAAGGTATAAGTTTTATCTAGAGATTTTCAAATCTTCTAATTACATCCATGCATTCAAACATTAATTCTTCAAAAATAATACTTCCAATTATTGTTCTATATATATCATCATACCAGCTGGTATATATCTCTTGTGCCTGTCGGCTGTCGCCTACCTACTCATGCATGATCTGTTTATCTTGTGAATGCTATGTAAGTAACCCTATCACATGGTGCAGTAGCTGGCGTGAATATGGATTTTGCCCGTGTATACAAATATCATTTACACACAAAAAAGCGAGAGTAAAAGCTGTAAATTATGGACCAAAATGTGATTTGTTTTCTTTAAAAAGCCAGTAATTCATACAATTTTAAAACTTGAATGAAATGATTATTAAATTTCAAGAGCCATTTTGATTGCTGAGTCGGCCATATCTTCCGCATGCGTCCCTAGTTTTGTGCTCCAAGTTGAGGAAAAAAAAAAGAAAAAAGAGGACTTCCTGGTGTTGTCATGCCCAAAATCCGGTGCCCCGTAATATATCAGAAGGAATATTCATCTCCAGGTTGCTTAATTATTATGATAAACAATAATATAAATGATTTAATTTATCTAACATCCACATTTTATAATGTTTGCTATTCCTCTGGAATTATGTTAATTTGCCTACGAGCCCACTTGCACGATCTTCGATCATTTCTTTATTTGTTCCTGTTGGATGTCTCTGTGGTCTTCATTGTTGCAAATATAGTTTTCTTTTTGACAATTACATACATGATCATGATTGATTTGATTTATTTATCTCCAATAACATATTTGAAAGAATCGGTCGTTCTTGTTGAAGAAAAAGTAGCTGCCAGCACCACTCAGTCTTAAAGCTATTTATAATTTGTTCCAATCAATCCATTCAATCGAAACGCTAATCAACATTTAATTCATTAATTAAATGGAACTCTTTTTGCATGCAAGTTGAGTGAGCTCTATGCCGCTAGTTGTTTTTACTCTTTATTAGGGTTCAACTCATTTGTCTTTTCAACTAGTGCAATAAAGTCTAAGAGTGGCAATACCATCGGCGTGAATGTTACCATTTGCAACGTACGCTGAAGTTACAAGTTTTTTTAAGAAAAAAAAAAGATAATAGAAATTTCATTCAGATTAAATAAATAGCGAGCTAGCAAATCATTATTTTTATATATTTAAAGAAATTGCTTGTTATTTAAAAAGATAATATTCAATAATATAAATAGTGTAAGATATGTTGTTCCAACCAATAATTGGTTCTTTAATAATTTGAGTGACAAATGAGTGAAGCATGAACCGTAATGCAAGCAAGCAATAGCAAGATCCACAAAATTCAGCCAACAAACCCCGATTAGGTCCAAATCTCACACGCCCTTTCTTTCAAAAGTGAGATGGTATAGTTGTGGATTTATATGCACCCGGTTCATGCATGTCATCATACAAAAATAAATAGATAAATACTCAGCATATGTCGGCATGCCCCCCTATCCACATTGATTGAAGCAAAAAATAAAGGTCCTCTCCCTCATCCTTTTTATACTATTTTTTTTCTTAACAATAGAACAATTTGTTTCAACAGTGTCGAGACTGGGGCCTGGTCAAATATATGCAGGGGGCGAGGGGGGTTTGCAATATATATATATAAAAGAAAAAATTGACAACGATAGCAAGCAGATAGATTTTAAAAAAACAAATACCATAATAACCTAGAAAAAAAAACCTTAGAAGTATGTACGTGGATGACCTAACAAAATATATATATATATATATATATATATATATATATATATATATATATATATTGAACACATGAATTATATATTTTATGAAATTTAAATGCTTAAAACTAAGTATGTAGCCATGAATACATGGGAGCAGAAGGAAGTTAGAACGAGGGAACATTGTAGTGTTGTAATTAAATTTGGTAAAAATTAATTATGCTTTTAGTACTGTTTTTCCCCGATAAAGTCGAGGCATTGTCAACACAACATATAAACTAGTTATGTCTTTATAAACTCTATATAAGTCCAATATAATTTATCAAATTATTAATAATATCTTCCTTTTAGATTTTTACAGTAAGGTTTTGATATTGAACTTAATGCATTTTTGTATTATATTGGAATGTTCATTGAATTAGCCGTACATATACATGTGCAACATCATCTTTGGACGGCTTGATTTTCCCTTTTTTGCCCTTTTCCTTTTTTTTTTTCAAAATAACACAGGAGATATATATATATATATATATATATATATATATCTTGGACATGAATTATGTATATTTTATGAAATTTAAATGCTTAAAACTAAGTATATAGCCATGAATGCATGGGAACAAAGGGAAGTTAGAACGAGGCAACGTTGTAGTGTTGTAATTAAATTTGGTAAAAATTGATTATGTTTTTAGTTTTTTTTCCCGATAAAATCGAGCCATTGTCAACACAACAAATAAACTAGTTTCCTTGAGAAATTTCAAGGCCGGCCCTCAATAATTTTCTATATACGCAGCTATATTAATTAAATAAAATTATACTGAAGCAAAAGGGAACAATCCAAATTAAGATCCCAGCAAGAATACAAAATGTAGTTGCCAAGAGAAAGCCAAAAATTAATTTATTCCAAAAAAGAATTAATTAATTAAGCTGAGCTTTGAGCCACAAAAAGTATACTAATTAAACAACGAATTATAAGGAGTATCGAGATCCTTCCTAACTTTAGAGATTTGCTGGGTCATCAAAATAAATTTATTGAAGCTGAATTCTTGCGTTAATCTCTGAGATCTTCATCTGGATATATAGAAATCTGACAGATCATTAAAGATTCATGCATGTTTTACGATCGTATGATATTAATTATAAACTATATATATTTAGCGTAACAGCACTGTACCTCGTCATCAGTGTTTCATTGAACAGAAATAGAAGTATTATTATTATTATTTTAAGTAGAAAAATAGAACAAAAATCCACTTCACCCTTTTAGTTGTTTAGCAGGACAATATCCTGGTTTGGAAGTGGGGAAACAAAGGCGATGGAGTGTGTTATAGTGGTAGCAAGAAAAAAAAACTCATTTAAAATTTAAAAAAAAATCATTTTAAAAAGATATTTTCTATGTACATGTGGTCATAATGTTGCCAAGCAATTAGGTTTATATATATATCAATTAGTGTTTGTGTGTTCTAATAGTTAGGGTTTTACAGCCATCGTTTTTTGTGAAGGTTTTCATGCAACTTGATGTTTACTTTTTTGTCGCAAAATTCATTGTATAAGGCTGCCCTTGTGTTGGTGTGCATGCATGAATCTCTTTCATTTTGCTAATGTCTTTTCCCATCAAGAAATTAATTGCCCTTTTTTTTGGGTTACTTGGCAAGCTCGTGTAAAATCTGCGAAGCTGACAATTCTTTTCAAAAACAACGGCTGTGGCTATCCTATTCTAGAAAATTTTGAGCCCATTTCTCCCTAATAATTGTGGATCTTGATGATCCACCTGTAATTCCCTCGTGTATTTATCCTAAATTAACATTAACATTAACATTAATATTAATTAACACATAAGCTCAAAGATTATGGCTTTCTACCAGTCATCCATTTCACTCCCGGCCTCTCACATTCTTGCAAGTTATGTCGACATGGTTCCATGTCTTGAGATCAGTTTTACAAAATTGGATTTTGGGTTCTTCTTCAAACAAAAGTTAAAAAACCAAATAAAAAAATTAACATAAAAGGAAACTTTTTCCCGCTTACACTGTTCAAAAGTTGTTAAAAAATTCAATTTAGTCCCTCAAGTTTTTTTTGCATTTTTGGTCCCTGTTTTTTAACTTCTACATTTCAATTATAAAATTTCATTTGTTTTGCATTTTAATCCTTGATTGTTATTTAAAGAAAGAGAAAGTCACCCGGAAATAAAGATGAGAGAGAAAGCTCTTGGATGGTTACATCTCAACTACTAATAACTATGATTTTGATATTTATATATTCATTTTTAAGAGAAGAACTTAATGAAAGTGATTTCTATCTTTAATGATGTTTGAAAAGGTAAATCATAGCTCAACAATTTTTTATTTATTTTGAGTTTGTAGTCCAATTAAAATATATGTTATGGTTATAAATGAGTTTTTTAAATGCTCATTTAATGAAGTTTTTTTTTTGTGTTTTTGGGTTAACAAATATTGAAATTTGGGTGCTTGAGGTTCAAAAGCTTGATCTCTTATTTTTCAATCATCAGAGCCACTTTTAGTGACCAGAAAATGTAACATATAGATGGTGTTTTATCTATTTAATTTCTTTTATAAACAAAAAAAAAACCAAGCAAGTATGGTCTTCCAAACCCAAATATACCCAAACTTTTTAATTTATAGGGCAGAGTGTGCATGGCTTTTTTTTATATAATAAATTATTTTTAAATAAATTTATTGAAATGATATTTAAATAATTATCTGATTATGTCATAGTTTTCAAATAATATTAGAGCTTTTTATGGTGACAATAACAATTATTGTTTGAATAATTATGTATTAATCTAATATGCAAAATGTTTTAAAAACATTTCATGAATATGCAATAGGAATTAAATATCTACTTTTATTATTCTTTTTTATTATAATTTTTTTATATTTTTTTCTCAAGTTTATTATTCTTAAATTTTTAATACATTAGCGTCAAAATTATCAATTAATTTTTTAAAAATTATGATAAGTTTTTATTTAAAAAGCAATATTTCTGACAAAAAAAAATGTTTTTTTTTGTCAAAAAAAGGGGACGCATAAATAAGAATTAAAAAGATATATTTTTTTGTTTCAAATCACTAGAATATTTTAAAATATTTATTTTAAATGCTTTCATTTTTATTCATTAAACCACGTTGCTAATAACAAATATATGTTTTTGTTAAAAAACTATTAATAAGAAAAGGAGAATTTAGACTAAAATATTGCTTTTTTTATACAAAATTTAAATAAATATCTTTCTTATGAATATCTATTTTAATTGTCATGTAATTAAATAAAAACAAAATCAAAAAATACCTTATGACACAATATCAAATGTTTGCATGCACATCTATTTTTTGTTCCTTACTAGAAAAATCAATTTTATATTTTAAACTTTAATGAGCATTAACAACTCTTTTCACGAATTATCTATTCATATATTTTTGAAATTTATTTTATTATACACAGAAATTATCTTTCCAGGTGTTAATTAAAAATATTTATAATACCGAAAAATACATTCCCAACGCCTGCTCCTTCTTCTCATACATTGAAAACTAACTTAGAATCCTACTACCCGCACAATAGAGCAGTACCCTAGCTATTAATAACTAGAATTAAGAGGTTTTAACATAAAGTTATCCGAAGGCATCTGCAGCTTAGTCAATCATGCTAGGTTTGTTTGTAATGAACCAGAAACGCATCCGATCAGCTTGATAGTGCTCGTGCAGTGGTATTTATGTGTCTTACTGGATGATTTCCAAGTTGGACATCTTCAAATTGCTACATTAGGGTTCCAAGACCATCAGACATCAACTACATATGACAAATGTGCAAAGAACCTCTTTACTGGTTGCTCAGATAACAGTGCGATCTTACTCCACATGAAACATGGGCAGCAGCATCTGCGTAGTATTCACCACCATGCTATTTACGCGGATTGGCATGTGGAAGAAGAAGCTTGGCCGTATATCCACAGTGATCCAAAGTAAAAGTAAGAGATGCGTGGCGGTTACTGTATTTCATCCAATGAGGTGCAAAAGATGCCTTCAGCATGGCATTTACAGAATAAGAAAAGGAGAGTTGATTGACATTGAGTTGGGAAAATTACAATTGAGTGGAAACATTTGCTCGGACCTTCTTTTTTTTATATTCCTTTTCGTTCATGGACATTTACAAATTACAGAAGTTTCTTAAGAGTTAAACAGACAAGGATTCTTCATTAGTGAAAAGCTGAAACAATCTTTGCAATTCAAATTCATCAGTCGTACAATCCCTCCTGCTCCCATACATCCACCAGAAAATTAACCATCTCCTGATGAGTTAAAATCCAACCAGTAAATGTCAAGACTGTGTGGCTCCGATGAAATGCAAACAAAACTGTGAAAAAGACTGAGCTGCATTAACTTACAGAAAGAGGGATGGGCTTTGGGAAAGGATTTCTGGATCCTAGTAAACCTTCATAAGTTGCATTCCAACTGAAAATACAGCAAATCAACATGAGAAAGCACATATACAAATCACAAGGAATTTACTAGATCCAACTCAGAAAAGTTCTCCCCCTTCTATCCAAGGCCAAAAGGCATCATGTGATGGTTGTTATATATGGTAGCCACACAGCATGCGATCACCGGTAGAGATGATTTGGAATGAGAAAAGAAAAAAACAGGGTTGTTGAAGAACATTACTCAGCAGCCTAAACTTAGGGAGCTGGAGAACCCTCTTATTTATGGTGTCTTTGCTGGGTACGGGGAAAGCATGAGCATCTGAATAAACAATGAACTTCTAAAAGAAAGAAAAACACCTTAATCTGGATTCCCGTCTTCGCTGATTTTGGTTCCCAGATGTGCCACTTCCAATCCATTGAAGCCTGCTCAGTTGCCAGAGAAGGAGACCTGAAAATAACAAAATCTCAGTGTCACATAACATCATCAATAGTCAACTAGAACAGATAAGCTTCAACTTACCATGATTTACAAATTCGCTATTGCTGCTCATGCCACCAGTGCTGCTAGCAGGATTCTGATTTGGCAAACTGATTGATGAGATGCTTCTTTGAGATTGAACAGTACTGTTGTCCAAGTCACATGTGCTGGTACTCCAAAAATCATCTGATATGCTAGGTTTCGTCACCACTCGCCCTTGTATTCTCAATCCTTTTGATGGCTCATCCACAGCAATAATTGGTGTGGGTTGAGTACAGCATCCAAAACAGCCACTGTTCTGTTGCAAACCAAGTTAAAGCATGTATACAAATGCAACACACGACAACAGAAAAATAGTAAGTGTTATCACCTTATGTATGAAAGTTAGCATTGACAAGGTTCATAATGAGATAAGGAAACATCATTCAATCCAATTCATAATCATTAATTTATTGAGGAGCAACATCACCACAAACGTTTCTCTACAGAGCAGCAATTACATAGTGAAACTTACGTTCACATGTTTCTTTCTATTTTATTGCCAAGGAGCCAATGAAACAAGTTGATCTAAATAGAGCTAGAACTGAAAGGCAAAAAAAGGCATTCATATAGCTGATAATAAGTAGTTTGGAGCCAGACTTTATTGGTCTCAGTTGTGTTCATCAACAGTACACTCTTGAGATGGAAGCTTAAGACACGGTTGAGGTACAGAAATTGACAATTATACAATCCAAACTACCATTTGCTTGATCAATTTTATTGGATAGGAATAAATGGCAACATCATAACGAGCCATTATCAGTATCACCTCCATCTATATCTGGCAATAAATTTTTAATCTTTGAACAACTATAGCGTCATAAACAGTTCTATCTTTAGTTCTGTAGCTACGAGAAGTGCGATCTTCCAGCAACAAATCATCTAAGATGCATTAGTAACCCTTAGGTCCTTAGCTAGGTGCCTTCTTAGTTGACTTTAACTCACCAAAAATGTATTCCATACAAAAACATAAGAACTACAATTTCAATATAACATCTTTGCTACTTCAAGTTTTAAAAGTATTATCTACTTAAAAATCCATGTTTGTTCACTTAGTTTTTTCCTGTAACTTCAAGTAGAATTTGATTTAAAGTTTCCAAATTTATGACAACTTCAAGTAACCCAAAAATTTCTCCTGACCCAATCGTCATTAAATCACACTCTAAAAATAAAAACCCTTAACTTCACCAGAAATAGAGAAAACACAGAAGTAGTTGCAAAAAACCCCATAATTATTACCCAAAAAGAAACCAAACCCAGTTGTTCTTGTAAGGTTCATAACTCAAACTCAAGATCTGACCCTTCTTCCAGTTGACTGAACAGACATTAGTCCCTAACCCAGTAGCCAACAAATCAAAGCCAATGAAAACAAAGAGAGTAGTCAACCAAATAAAGAGACAAGAAATGGGCTTTTCAGGACTTACCCCATACAAGCAAGGAAGTGAACGATCCAAGCAGGAATTGAGCTATTCAATGTCACCATTAATTGATATTCAACTTGGTGTTGGAGACAGAAGAAGTGTGGATTAGTGATTGGTATTAAAGAGGATGATGTGTCAAGTAATTAATATTGTGGTGTTTGATATTTCTATTAATTATTACTTTGTGACTGCTAATTAAGTAATTATTATTATTTTTTCAAATTGGATAATATTTTTTTTATAATTCGTATGAATTTACTTTTTATTTTTTATGTAATGTTTTTGTTTTTTGCTCACACTATCTATTGACTGAGTGTACCAGCAAGCACCATATAAAAACAATTCTTGATATACTAAGAATTGTATGAATTTATTACTGTTTGTTATTAGAATCCATATTCTTAATTTAAGTTAGATTCCAAATTTATATTCCTTGTGATAAATGCAATATCGATGCTTTTAATCATCGATTGCACATCGCATATCTCATTTAAACATTATTATTATTATTATTATTATTATTATTATTATTATTTGAGGGAAGGTTTAGTTTGGAGTCTTGTAAATTTTTTAGGTCTTAATCATAAAAGTATGTTTGTACAAGTATTCGTTTATCAAAACTATTTTTTAATTTTCAAAAAAAAATATTTTTTAATTGAATTCTTGTGGAGTTTTAAATAGATTATTTTATTTAAATTAATATATATATAAATGATTTCTTTTAATATTTGAATCCTAAATAATAACATAAATATCAATAATTGATAGTGATTGATTAATATACGGTAATGATTTAGTATTTATGGATAGGTTTATTTTAATCTTATCATTGATTTAAATAATATTGATTCAGGGTATTTAATATCCAGTAAAACTGGTCAGTTTAAACTGATTTTGATTTAATTTTAATTTTTTTTAAAAAAATTCAATTTAATTATTTATTTTTGATACAAAACAAACTGAATAAAAATAATCATTTCTATTTAATATATTTGATATGAAAGGCTTTACACAACCTTTTTCATATTCTCTAGATGTAAATGACAAAAGTGTACTTTATTATTTGAAACCGTTATTTAGTCAAAACAAATTTTATTTTTAGGAGACCCCATCATTTATTTGCTTTTCTTTCTAATTTTCCTTTCTCCTGAATCCTTGAAAAGGAAAACGATGTATGCATTTTTTTATTTTATTTAAAAACAAAAAAAAAATAGAATTTATGGCTGGTTAAAAAGCCATCATTAGATTATGCATGAAGTGACTTTCATACGAAAGCGAAAGATAATGAGATTTGTCCTTTCAAATAAAAGTTATAATAATATAGAATAAAATAAATAAATTAACTAAATAGAATTTTAAAATAAAATTATATTATCACATCACAACATTAACAATTCAAGCATATATTAAAATTTGCTTTCATATATTTCCACCGATTTCTTTATTGCAGTTCTTCAACATCAAATTTCCCCTCTCATTCATTAGTATTAATAATTCATCAATCAAACATTTTATTTGTGGCATTAGATTTAAAATGTTGTTTTCCATATAAAAAATACCTAAAGTAACTTAACATTAAGGGCCATTATATTTAACCCTTCGTAAACCTCCTTTAGAGGTTCATTGATATAAACAACAACCAAATTTTTATTTTAATTAGCTTATGTGTCTAAAGTGTATGTCCAACACCTTCCTAGTCTTCGCTCATGTGACTGGGTATAAATTTCTCACTACCTCCACACTTGTGGCCAATACATTAATTTTTATGATTAAGTAAAAAATATTTAATTTAAATAAAAATAAATCATTTCTATCATAATTATTTGGATTTGATCATACTAGAGCTCTACATCAATGGATTAATGAATTAATATAGTAAGCATCAAGGTTGGATTCCTACTAGAAGTTATAGTTTAGGAATCGAATTGAGAAATTTGTAACAGATTGGGGACTAGTATGAAGTTAGCCCAAAAAGAAGCCAGCAAATACGTTGTTCATAGCCGCAAAACAGAGTCCCTACTCCCTATAATTACTGTCTCTGTTTTCGATTGACCGACACGCAACATGTCGTTCAAAAAGAAAAAATTCACACTTCCTCCCATCATCAAAGCCCTTGATAAACTTCCATCACCGCCACCACAACCACCGCTTCCTCCTCTTCCAAAACCACCACCAACAACCCATTTAGCCCCTCTCCCCACTCTCACTCTCACACCTACCTCTAACCACACAAACCTCCTCCACTTCCTCAACTCCCATCTCACAAAGATCCAACCTTTAACCCCTCAAAACCTCCTCCACTTCTTCAAAACCAAACTCCACCACCACCCACATTTCTCTCACTATGACTTTCATATTTTCAACTGGGTTTCTACTATAGACTCTTTTAGTCATGATCATCAAACTTTTGAATGGATGGCAAGGACTCTTGCTATCACAAACAGGTTAGAGGAACTTGCTTTGCTTCTTCAATTTATGTCATCAAATCCTTGTCCTTGTAGTGAAGGTATATTTTCTTGTCCAAGAATTGAGCCCATATTTCAGTTTTGTATTAATGCTTACTGTAAAGCTAGGAAATTGGATGATGCTTTGTTAGCTTTTGAATGTATGAGGAAGTTGATTGATGGAAGGCCTAGTGTTGTTGTTTACAACATTTTGATTAATGGGTGTGTGAAGTGTGGAGAACATGATAGGGCTATTGGGGTTTATGATAGGATGTTGAAGGATAGAGTTAAGCCTGATGTGTTTACTTTTAATATATTGATCAGTAGTTATTGTAGGAATTACATGTTCGAATTGGCTCTGGAATTGTTTAGAGAAATGAAAGAGAAAGGATGTAGTCCTAATGTGGTTAGTTTTAATACTTTGATTAAAGGGTTTTTTAGGGAGAGGAAATTTGAGGATGGGGTTAAGATGGTGTATGAGATGATTGATTTGGGGTGTGAGATATCGAGTGTGACTTTTGAGATTTTGGTTGATGGACTTTGCAAGGAAGGGCAGGCTTCGGAGGCACGTGAATTGTTGATTGATTTTACGAGGAAAGGAGTTTTGCCAAGGAAGTTTGATTCTTTTGGTCTTGTGGATATGCTTTGCAAGAAAAGAATGGCGGATAGAGCTTTGGAAGTGTTGGATGAGTTGTGGAGGAATGGAAATATTCCTAGCATGATTTCTTGTACCACTTTGATAGAAGGTTTGAGAAAGTCTGGTAGAAGAGAGGAAGCGTTTGGATTGATGGAAAGGATGTTGAAAGAGAATATTGTTCCTGATATTATGACTTTTAATTGCCTGCTTCATGATCTTTGCAATGAGGGAAGAACAGTTGATGGTAACAAATTGAGATTATTGGCTTCTAGAAAGGGTTTGGATGTAGATGAGATGACATATGACATTTTGGTATCTGGGTGTATAAGAGAGGGTAAAAGAAAGGAAGGGGAAGCTTTGGTGGATGAGATGTTAGATAAGGAATTTATACCTGATCTTGCCACATATAATAGGTTCATAGATGGGCTTTCTAAAACAAGAAGTTCTGCACAATAGTGTATTAAATTTATTCATAGGTGAAAATATAGAGTTTGTACACTTTTATTTGGATGCCAACCAATTTATTTGATCTAGCTGGGGCTTCTCTTGATTTAGTAGAAATGCTTTCTTCCAGGAAATGTATCTGGTTGTCATAATTTTTATGGTTGGGTTTAGAGATAGAGACAACGGGGAAGGAGGTGGGGTGAGGGAATGGTGAACCCATTTACAGGCCCAGATTCCACTGCATCTCATTTTTTCATTGCAGCTAAAAAGTTCCTTCTGGATGGAAAGCGTGTCACTTTTGGGAAGGTAAGTAGAGGAACAGACATTGATTTGACTTATTGGCATGTTGCTAGTGAGGGTATTATCTCACTCAAGGTGTCATCATGGATTGTGGGGGAAGTCCTGAGGGGGGAGACATGGAATATAAAACTACTTCAAAGATCTCAACTTATCCTTACTGGTCAGCTCACCTGGACACAAAGCCAGATGATATTTCTTGGGGGATGGAGGTTGTACATTCTTTTGAATATTTTGGAATGAGCAGTACAGGAGGCTACAAGATATGGCTCTTTGAAAACTGTAAAGCTTAAAATTAGATTTTTGTTTTGAGAAGGATGATATTGCTGAAGATTGAGCTCGATATTGCTGAAGATTGAGCTCATCACTGTGGAAGACTGCCTCAGATGTTTACAAATACTTCTACCTGTAAATAGAGCCTTGGAGATCTTGTTTTTTCTTTCTATTAATGGCATAAAGGGTGCGTGTTGCCATCAAAATTCTGTAACAGTTTGCTATTTTAATAATGGCATTGTCAGATATAACTAACTCATTCATTCAGTTTGTTGATTAATGCAACACATTTTTGTTTCACCCAGCTGTTAACGTTTATACTTGCACATGCAATTGAGTTTTCTCGATTGTAAGATAAAATTATTTAGGACCCATATCGTCCAGGTGTGAAAGATGCTGCTTAACTGTGCCAAAATGCTGGTGTTAATGCACTTTTACTTGTTAAGTTTTGTATGCTGAAAACCTGTCTCTTGATAGAAAAATTTATCCAGTCATTATTGCATAGCATTGCATTTCTCTTGTGGCTCTCCATTTTCTCCTTTTATTTTAAAAACTATGTTGGATTGATTCTTCAGCATGCTAAATGCTGGTTTTTTGTAACTCTGAACTCATCTCTATCCTGGTACAGATGATTGTTTTGGAAAAGCAAATTTTGTATCTATGTAATCAATAACATTATTTTGTCCTTTTAATTTCTGACCATATATTTTTTATTCAAAATTGATTTCAGAATTTTTGTGTGCTCATTTGTACTCATGGTTTCGATTTCTTGCTCTGTATTGATTTCAATGCTTTCTATGCCCTGGTTTCCCCCCCTGTTGAAAGTTTTCAAGAGTAATGTCATTGTGACATTCAATGCTCGACTAATTTGTATTTCTCTTTTGGTTTTCCTCTATTTGTCCATAAATATAATGATAGATTGATTGGGTTGAATACAAGTGTTATCTATGTTGGAGTTTTAGATTGATCGGGTTGAATGATAGGCATCTGGTATTCCATTTTCATGTCTCAATTTGATGCCATCCCACAGATATATGAATGTTGAATCTAGATATTTAATATATGCATATTTGATCATGCCATCTGTTGAAACTATTGACAAGGAAATTTTGTAAATACTTAAACATGGTAACTAGTGACAATCCTCAAACCGCTAAAGCAATTGCTTTGGAATGTGGCATACTGAGTTCAGATGAAGATGCTGTGGAGCCTAATATTATTAAAAGAAGAGTGTTTTGTAACTATTCAGATGCAGAAAGAGAAGAAATCGCAGGGAAGATCTCAGTAAGATTTGTGTCTGTCCCTTTATTATTAGTTTTGTGTTTTTTGTATATTTGTACACTTTGAAGAGCCAAATTTCATAGAAACTTCTGCCATTCAATATTTATTAGGTGATAGAGAGGTCTTCTACAAATGACCAGCTTTTTCTTGTGCAAGGATTGAAAAAGAGGGGACACGTTGTTGCTGCAACTGGAGATGGAACAAATGATGCTCCTGTGTACACAAGGTTTGACTGTTATTCTTTTTCTTTTTTTTTAAAGCTGTCTGAATTGTTACATGCTTCAACGAAAGTTTGCATTGCAATTTTTTTTTTGGATGAACTTTCTTGGAAATTTAGATTCTCTTTCAATGAAGTGTTTGATAAAATGCATCTGGATGCTTGGATACTGTATCTGATGCGTTTCTTTTAACTGGTTTCGAACCCTTAAAATGCACAGTTAATCTTTTATTATTTGGTAGGGAATTTCAAGTGGTTTTTTCCTGACAAAACACTGATCATGGGTAGTAATTTCAATTTCTTTGTTTTCTAACAAAACAAATTTGAATTGATTTGGTTTGGTTTAAATTTTTGTTTAGCGGAATAATGCACTCCTAGTTTTGCTGTGTTTCTGCATCAATAGGTCTCGATACGATGATGATGATTATATCAATCTATGCCACAAGGTACTTACTTTCTACCTTGCTATTATTCTTTTTTTTTTCTTAAGAAAAAAAAATTCAGGCAGATATTGTTCTTTCAATCCGTATCCAGCAGATATCCTGGCTGCCTCAAGTCCTGCTTTCCTTCACCGTGCCTAGTAGGTTATACATCCTTCTGGTTCAAGGGTTTCTGTTGGCAGATTTTGCTTTAGAAAACATCAATATCTATAAAGCCGCCAAATTTCTTGAGAGGCAAGCTAGGAAGACTTAGCTTGAACTAATTTTTGCTGTCAACATATTTATTTTGTCACACAAAGGCTGTAAAATTCTCTTACCGGGCATAACTGGTTTGCTGGTTGGTTTTATTGCATATGCATCTGAATTCAGTCAGCCTTATGATGCCTTGTACAAGGATTTCTAATTGCTTGACTACTTTCAGTTTTTCTTCTATGATTAATCTGGTTAATTCTCTTGACTAGTTTCTATTTTTCTTCTATGTTTCCGATAAACTTAATTATTTATCCCTAGTCATGGAGCCAAGGTATCTTCAATCAACTGTTTTTATGCATAATTAAGTTATTCGAATCTCTTTCTCAGGAAAAATGTCCGAGTCTCCTCCACATGTGAAA
Source organism: Populus simonii (assembly GCA_007827005.2). Classification (NCBI taxonomy): domain Eukaryota; kingdom Viridiplantae; phylum Streptophyta; class Magnoliopsida; order Malpighiales; family Salicaceae; genus Populus; species Populus simonii. Next base: position 5,648,135 of record CM017469.2, read on the forward strand.
ATTGAAAGGGAAAATAAGGCCATCTTTATTTTATTATTTCATAACTGAACACACTGTTCAGTAACTAAAGTATCTGATGATAACTATATCTGGTCAATAGACCTTAATCTCTCTTAACAAACAAAACCTAGAAAGCTATAGAAACATATAGAATTAGGATAAAAGAAAATATAAAATCAAACAAAAGCATGCTAAATAATTAATAAAATCCTCCTAAGACGTAGAGGTGAAGTTGAAGTTGGCACAAGTTGTTTGTCTAAACAACAGGGAAGAGCTGAAGCCCAGTCTTGAAGCAGCAAGATCGAACTGTAGGAGATTGTCCTCCAATTGGTGGCCTCCAATGACAATTGAAGTCCTAGGATTCACTCCTCCATCCACAAATCCAAGGCACAACACATCATCTTTAACCTGCACCATTGAGTTTGCACCAAAAATCCTCCAGTAAACATTCTTGCTTTGCAGGACAAGATCAATTTGAGGCACTGCTGGGCCAACGCGTGTGCTGCCAATGTTCTTTGAGTTGAAACATGCTCCGAAAGGTGCTACAGATGCCACCCTAGGGACATTGGCTTTGGCTAGCTCTCTGACAAAAGAGTCAGTGACAGCATTGTAGATTGTTGTTTCCATCACCGTGTAAGCATTTACTGTGCTAATCTTGGTTCCACCATAGCCTTCTCTGTTAATGGACAGCAATGAAGCGTTTAATGGAACAACATTTTCATTGATCTTGATAGACTTGACTCCAATGAAGTAATCAGTGGAAGGCTCTCCTTCAAAGTAACCAGATGCTGTGCTTACAGGGTTGAGAATTAATGGGGTGTAGATGAGGGACTGAGAAAGATCATCAGCATGTGGAAGCAAAACATAAGGTCCATCTCCAAAGATAACAACACCTTTAGCATTTGAAGAGGTCAAGCAAATGGCAAACTTTCTAGGAAAGCTAAAAGCAGCAGAGAATTGAGAAGGAAGTGAGATCTTAGTCCTTCCAAGTCCAGCCATGCCCTTGACTCCCTTAGCAAGACCTTGCAGGATAAATGTTGGAGCACAACTGAAGAGGAAATTAGGGACTGAAACAACTCTGCCTGGATTTGATCCATCAGTAGATTGAATGGAAACAACATCCTGAGTAAGGTAATCAGAAGTGCCAGTGCGTGTCACAGTGTTGTCAGGGGATAAAACACAGAATTTTTTGTCGACAGTGCATGTCTTGAGCCTATAGACTGCAAGGGAGCACTGAGCAGTGTTGCAACTTGGATTTTTTTTAGACGAAGAGACATATCCTTGCTGACAATCAACCCAAAGATATTGACCACCAAGATCAAGAGTCACCTCTACAGGCACTAGAGGGGTTCTTTGGTTAATTTGGGCAAGGTATTGGAGACTTGATGGATCTTTTGATACAGGAAGGACTAATGCTTTAGGCCTGAATGTTGTCTGTGCTATAGAAGGGGGACTGGAAATAAGAAAAAGAGAGCAAAAGAGAAGAAGAAAATTATGAGCGAGAGCCATTGTTTATGCTAAAGATAATTGTTGGATAGAGTTGATGTGTGGAGAAGTACAGTGGGTTCCGATTCTATTTATAGCTTATTGTTGGTGTAAATATATATTGGCTATGTCAATTGTCAAGGATGGCAACTTGAGGTCACATATGCCTGCTTACGATGGTGTGTTGTATAATATTGACCCTTTGACCTTGTTCTCTATGCTTCTATATCTTTCCTTGTGCACAGATTTTATTCGAAATTAGGAAGTGATGGGTGTAGTAGCTCCTGATTTAAATTAAGGGATTTGATGAAAGAAGAAGAAGAGAATTAATTTCTTGTTATTATAGACAGTAAAAGTTACTCTTGGAATCGGGTAGCGGGGGATTATATATATATATATATATATATATATATATATATATATATATATATATATATATATATATATAACCTAACAAAATAAACTAAAACTGAAGGGTGATGTCTCGGTAGTGCTGTGAAATGTAATATACAATTACAGTCTTGCCCCTAAATCAGATCGTAATTGGCCCGACTTATAAGGGTAAGAGAGTCTTTGCAGGTTTTTAAACAGAAGAAAAATACTAAAATGCCCGTTAAGTTAAGGAATATATGTCTGTGTTTAGGGGCAGTTTCAATTTTTTTTTGCTTTTGAATACATAGTGCAATTACTTCAATGCCTCTAAAAGAAAAAAATAGTCTTCTGTTAATGGTCTTTTTTGTCTTTTCAAGTTTGGCATTTTTGTTATTTACTATTTTGTTGAGAGCATAATGGTCATTTGATTTATGAATGTATAGTAAAATTACTTAATTGCCCTTAAGATCATTAAAGAAAACCTTTGGTCGATGATCTTTTTTGTCTTTTAATATTGGTTCTTTTTTTGTTATTTGCAGTTTTGTTGAGGGCATTATGATCTTTTAATAGAAATTAAATAGTATTAAAATTTGCAAAGTTGTTGGCATGTGAGTTAAATGCGTCAGCGCGTTGGAGGTGTCTTCCAATGATAGAATCTGTCCTTTCATCGTGTTGTTAGAAGCGCCACTACATTCTCTTTCTCATGATGCGATGTGTGTCAATAGTGGCTGGACAATTTGTTTTTAATAGGCTTTTTTCTTTTCTTTTCTTTTTTCTCCTCGTCATCAAATTGCAGGTTTCTCCTCTTTGTTCAAGCTTTTTCGACTTTGTTCCTCTTTCTTTTGATTTTTAATTTTGTCTTTGGTTCTTTTGTAAAGGTTTTATTTCTTTTTAATTTAGTCCTTCAATTTCACTCTTTTCATGTATTGATGTTTTCAATTTGATTCTTATTCTTTTGATTCCTGGTTTTTTCTTTGGTCATTTTAAAAAAGTTTTATTGTTTTTAATTTCATCCTTCAATCCAAGCTTATATTGTATTATTTTTATCATTTTGGTCTTCATTCTTTTGATTTTTTTTCCTTTTTGTTAATGATTTTTTATTCTTTCAATTCAATCCTCAAATTAAAAATTTATTATTGCCCTCTAATTTATTTTTTATTTTGATTTTAACCACCCAATTCTTTTAATTGCTATTTTTTATTTTGAATATTTTTGTGTTATTTTTTTTTCCGATTTCATCCTTCAATGTTTCATTTCTTGGGATTGGGCTTCATAATTTTTCCATGTATAATGCTTTCGGTTTGATAACCTGGGTCACAAGTTTGAAAAGTTAACGGGGGTTGACATTTTTTTTGTCTTATTTTTTTTATATTGTCGTTTGACATTGTTTTTTTTTATTAGATTATCCCAATCTTATAACCTAGGACACGGCTTTAGCAGGTTAACTAGGACCGAGTCACCCCTTAATGCCCATATTATATATCTATCATGCTAGTTCAAGTTGGCTCACCAGATTATTTTGTCCCTTTTTTTTTTTTATCATATTTCGCACTTCCATCTTTAATTGGTTAAAATATTAAATAAAATTATCTTTCTACTCTTGGATAAAGGTTTTCCCCCCTAGTGATTTTTTCTCTCCATTTACTATCATTGCCTTTCTCTTTTCGTGTAATTAAGCCAACTTATTAAGGATATTAATTCTCAAACTAATTTATAGTTAAGTCAATCAAAATTAAATCCTTTTTTAATAATCTAAAAAATGTCCAGACTTATGAAAATCTCTTTGTACTAGTTTTAAAACTCAAGAATACCAATAGATAATATTGAAAACCATCTGAGTTATGAAAAGGACTAATAACCATATATATCAAAATTCCGTTCATGTCAATAATTTGTTATCCTCTATAAATAATTTCTTTTTTTTCTTAGCCGCCATTGGCAGCTTCCTTCAAGCACAAGCGTAAGGTGGTTGTATAAATTGCTTGTGATCATTGAGATGCGTTGCCTTCAAACAAAATAAATTTATTTGCTTTTTTTGAATATCTTTTTTCTTAAGTGCCTTGGCTTGTTCTTCCAAAATTAGAAAGGTGATGAAGATGGTAATAGAATTGCCTTGGATCATACTAATATATATGCCAAAAACTATATCCACATGAAAGTTTATAGAAAGTGTCCATCCTAACCATCTAGGTGGTGACCCAGTGGTAAGAACTTGGGACCAAGAGGTTTGCTTCCTCTGTGGTCTCAGGTTCAAACCCTGTGGTTGCTCATATGATAGCCACTGGAGGCTTACATGGTCGTTCACTTCAGGGCCCGTGGGATTAGTCGAGATACGCGCAAGCTGGCCCGGACACCCACGTTAAACTAAAAAAAAAAAAAGTGTCCATCCTGCTCAAAAAAAGCTAAACAAATTAGTTCTTAATCAACTATACTATTACGATGGAATAGTATTGGCTTTAATGGGATAGACAGAATAGTAGAGCTTCAATAGATAATTGTACAGTGTTATTCTATATGTTGTATCAATTTTAAAAAAAAAAAACTCAAAAAATAAAATATTAAAGCATTGTCGACGTGTTTTTCAGCACCAAGAAGAACTTAATTCATGAAACTGAAATTTTAATGTATGAGTCTAATAATAATAAAAAAAAAGAGTAGAGAATCATGCATGTCAACAAATATGAAAAGACTTGTTAATGCTAACCAAAGATTAAATTAAAAAATCAAAAGATAAGTATAAATTAAGATATTTGATCTCATATCAAGGATAGCCCTTTAATTTTTTTTATTTAATCAAATGACAATAATTGTTTTTTTTTTTTTTTGTAAAAATAGTAATAAGTTAACTAAAGGTGAAACAACATAATTTGCTAATATGATTCCTCATTTTCTTATTAATTTTTTCCAACAAAAAATATCATTTTTTTCTTATCTTCTTTATTTAATAAAAAAAAACAATAAGAACAAATATAAAATAATGTGATGATTTGAAATAAAGCTAAGAAAGATATCTCTCTAATTAAATTTTTATCTTATTAACATGTTTGTTTTTTTGCCTTTTTTTTACCATAATTTAGACACCTTATAATAATAATAAAATCAAGTTTTAATTAAAAAAAATTGATATTATAATAAACTCAACATAGTTCTAACCCTCTTCTATCTTGAATCAAGCCAGATAAAGTTAAGTTAAACCCTTGGTTCATGAATCTAGTTGAAATTAATAACTTAATTTTTAAAATATTTCTTTATCTAATCATAAAATAATAAAAATCAACATGCTCAAGAAAGCAACTTAATAAAATTTAAAAAATAATAATTAATAAGCACTATGAAGAGCTATGAAAAAAAAAAGAACAAGAAACATTTGCTAATATTAAAAAAAGAATGCTGAAATCTTACTAAAAAAATAAAAATTGAACAATATTTAATAAAATAATATTTAAAATAAATTGTAGAATAGAAGGAAAAAAAACAGCCCAAAAAGAGTCCAAGCATTTGCCTAATTTGTTTTTTATAAGGGATAAGGTCGCTTGCTTGACTTTTTTTTTTTTTTTTGCTTGGTACAAAGGGCAGAGGACTTTTGTTTTTGAAAAAGAAGAAGATGAAGTATTGTTCACTTCCCTAAAATAATATATTTTCATTTAAAAACATTCAAAAAATAATTTTAGAATATCAACAGACCAAATCTAAAAGAACTTCAAACAATTTAAAAATCCAAAATTAAATCAATAAAAATTTATTCTTAACCTCAACCTACTTTTTCTGACTCGTAAAAAAAGCTAAAACACACCTCAAAAAAATTTATCTCATCAAATAAAACCATTTGATATCAAAATTAATGTATTTTGTCACCAAAATATGACTAACCTATAACTTTCTCTTTTTTTATATCATTTTTTAGCAACATTCTCTATAATCTCTCAAATTCAAGTATTGAAACCCGAACAAAATGAACATTTAAATCATAATGTAAAATCCATCATGAAACAAGGACCAAAAATAAAAAATAAAAAAACTTGGGGGACTAAAATACCTAAAAGCACGCCTCTTAAAGAAAAGAAAAGACAATTAAATTTTTGTTTCATGGTAAAATTCAATCCTTAAAGTTCTAAATATTTTTAATTAATACATTTGAATTGTATTTTGTCGAGTTAAGAATTAACTCAATGTTGTGGAATGATGAAATAAAAAAAAAAGATTATTTAACTAAAAAAACATTAAAGAACATAAAGAAGAAGAAGAGAAGCACTGCGTGTTGTTACGATTACAATGTGAATTGTCCCATACTCCACAGCAAAACCAACAATTCCTTTAGTTTTAGACTTGAGCCGTATTTGAGAGTAGTGGTACGGACTACTGAGAGGACAAAATCCATGACTTTATGTAATCACCGAAGTACATAGCAATAGAAAATTGTTTATTTCAATTTGAGGTAAAATTGTTATTACAAGAAGAATGTTTCTCTTATTTTCTACACCATGCTCATGCCTTCTTCTTCCTCTTTTTTTTTTTTTTTAAATAATGACAACATTTGACTTCTATGGTTAAAGTCACAAATAATAATAATAATAATAATAATAATAATAATAATAAACTAATAATAATAATAATAATAATAATAATAATAATGTAGTAGAATAGTTGGCAGTATCAAACCTAGAAAAAAAATTAACGGGGGAATTCAATATATATATATATATATATATATATATATATATATATAATCTTTTATTCATAATAATAGATAAAAACAACATAAACCAAATATTTTAAATGTTATATCCAATAAGTTAGTCTAACATCAATTTTAATCAATATATTACAATTGAATCCAAGCCCCCCTTTTGTTAGAAAGCATTTGATGCATTAACCAAAAAATACAAAATCTCATAATTTTACATACTAAAAAGTAGTTTGGAACCGCGTTTTAAACGATGTTTCTTTAAATTTTAAATTTTTTATTTAGAATTATTTTTATATATATTTTTAAATCATTTTGATATACTAATGTTAAAAATAATTTTTTTAAAACATAATAAAAATACTATTTTAAAACATTTTCAAAAAATAAAAAACACTTTAAAAAAACAACCACTTCTATCCTCATTTAATGAGCATAACTGACCCCATCTTATATTTCAGTGGGTTATATATATAGGGACTGGTCAATGGGAACAACTAACCCCGCTACGATGAGATCAAAACAAGGCAAAGGTTTGTCAAATTATCAGCTTATGAAATCTTTATATCCACAGTAAGTTGAACTCTTCCTAATTTCCTCCTCTTTAGTTCACACGAGACAGGGGAGCAATTCTTGGGGAAACTACTTAGCAATCAACAGCTTGAAAATCACTCGTAAATCTAGAACTATGGTACAATCAGACAATTCATTCATCTCACTGTTTCCTTCTTACCCTTTGGCATACCAGTTTCCTCACCATCCTAAGATGTATTTTCTAACAAAAGATAATACCCTTGAAGAATGGCTTTAAATCTACTAATCACCATGTAAGAACACTCATGGGGCTAGCTTTAGAAGAAGCACAAGAAAACCTAGTGCAAGCACATCGATGATCGAACGCGTTCTCAAGAAGAAAGAAAAGGCTTTGGAAGCATACTTTCCCATATGGCTGTGCTGTCCACTAAACGGAAAATTGATCCTATTCATCGCTTGTCATTCTGCCCTGAGCAGCTCCTCTTATAAGTACCGATATCGGCTCTCGTGCTTTTTTCCAGGTTCTGTAAACTAGCGTAGAGTTGAGAATCAAGTCCGGAAAACTGTCTTCTCCAACTTCCTTCTCGAAAAGAGATTTTGTCTCGTATTCTAGCTATCTATTCACTATCGCTGCTTTCTCAGATTACCCATGTATTAAGCATAGAAAAAGTAAAAATATCCAAGCACATATTTTTCCTTTCTTTTCTACATAACTTCTCTGCAACTTTTAAACCTGTCGCCCCAATGCCCAAGTCAAAGCTACTTTCTAATCATAAGAAAATTTCACAAAGAAAAATAAAATGCCAGTATCTAATATAGTTAGTTAGCCATATATATATATAATAACAGAGCATATTTCTCCTGTTAAACTAGTAGACATTTTTCTTTTTTTCACAATGATTATGCAAACCCAAGTCATGCTCCTGCCTCCTAGTATTTCAAATTTAAGTTCTAATTCGCGCTATTATCTAAGAGGACAGAAGGGTTCCAATTAGGCGATTACAAATAAATAAATAGATATAACCCCGTGTGAAAACACAAACCAAAATTTCACATCGCTATGATCTCATTTATTGGTTGTCGTACATGTGAAATAAGCCTGGCCACATCAAAGGCATTCTCAGTTTTCTTATATACACACCATATACCGCATCAAACAAAGAGCAATCTAAACAACGAGTATTAGCCGGACAATGGTACCGGATTTGAAATGAGTATCAACAAAAAAGTGAATGTCCAAGCCAAGTAATGAAACAAATTGTTGGAAAAAAAAGATGAGTGATTAACATTTTCATGAGGCCTAAAACAGATATTACCAGTCAACCATCAACTTCAATTCTTCTTCAGCTAATTCCCTTGTTTGAAAACGAAAGATGAAAGGGCAGCCCTCCATCCATACATGGCTGCTGGTTCATGCTTTTTGGGTATGAGAGTAGCCAGACCTACCCCTGTGCTTTGACTGGGTATAATTCTCTGTGGGGCACTAGTCTCCGCAGATCTAGGAAATATATCAGCAAGCGCATTATTAAATTTCCACAGGTGTTCAACTAGAAAGGTGTTTTCATACTGCATCCGTATTAAAATTCAATGCGTAATGTGCCAAATTGATAGCTACTTGTCAACATAAACTGTTCTCAACTGAGCTATTAATGTCCATGCCTTTAGTCAATGAGTGCAACACAAGCGCAAACACACATACACAAGCACAAAAAGAGATCAAGACTAGACCAATATTACTTCAGAATGATATGATCGAGATTCTTCAAAAATAGCAAAGGAATTTCAACATCACGATGGCATGAAACCAAATTAATGAATCATGCATATCTACTAGCGCAAGACTGTACAGGACTCTCCAGCTTATAAATTAGTTTGTATTTCTGTAGTGTAACAGACAAAAATGAAGAGACAAGATACTGGTCTCCATGATTATATATGGTTGTGTCCCTCGTAAATTTTGTGCAGGAGGCCATCGGTAACTTGAAGCAGCTCAGAGCCCTTCAGCAAGGGACAAAGTATCTTATGATATCTAGGGACTTTTTTTGTATAATAATGATATCTAGGGATTGCCAGCAATCCAAAATACTGATCAATCAATTGACAAGATGGCTTATTTGTGGCAAAACAGAACAAGTACAAAAAAGGTCAACAAGGAAAAAGCCCTTTCAGTTTCAGATTCTATAAACATGCCAGAACTTTTAAGAGGGAAATCAATCTCCAAAAGAATATATGTTAACCAACATATTAACCAAAATTCATCTCAAGCATGCCATTTAAACAAGATACCTGACTTTTAATTAGAAGAGGAAATCAAATAATTGGATGCTTAAAAGTGTTAAAAAAACCTATACAATAAAAAAAGAAAGCATTTAAAATCACAAGCATCTGAAAATAAAAATAAACCAAATTAAAGAGAGAGGGAGTACACACATGAGTCCACCATAAGCAAATGTTGAGAACCCTTGACGTTGCTTGTGCTTGGGATTAGAATTACAGATTACATATATCCGTCCACGACGCTTAACTATCTGACAAAATTCACACATCTTCTTCACTGATGATCTGACCTTCATAGCTACTGCGAATATGAAAAAAATCAAGAACCCGTCAAAACAAATTCAAACCTATCATTTGATTAAGAACCACTTCACCAAAAGCATCACAAAAACTGAACTTTTGACTCCTTTCAAGATTTAAAGGCAAAAAAACCATATCTAACCTAACATGCCACTTATCAAGCAAATTCACTGTACATATGATCCTAAGCCCCAACATTAAGAAATAAACATGCCCATTATTTGATTAAGCACCCATTTACAAAAACCTTAATAAAAAATTATAATTTTAGCACTCCAAGATTAAATTGCAACCAACCCATATCTTAAAACAACCCTAAAATTAACAAAGCAGATAACTCTACGTACACTACTAAGAAAAAAATACATGGGTTTCATTGGTTTTTGGAATTCTAACTCTCAATGCCAAAAGCCAAGTTAAGAAAAATAAAAATGATAGCAAGATATTCAAACACACATAAATATTACATTAGAAAAAAGAGTATAGAGAGAACCAATAGTGGGGTTGTGGCGAGGAGTCTGGAGATTAACGGGCGTGTTGAAACAAAGAAGAAGGAACTGTTGGGTGGGGGGGGGGGGGGGGGGGGGTGGGTGGGGTGAATGAGAGAGCTTGAGATAATTTGCTGACAAGAGCGCCAATAGCGTTTTAGGATTTAGGGTTTAAATAGTTACTTTTACGATGTATTTTTTCGAAGTCATGTTCAAGTCATAAATAAAAGTGTAAAATTATCATTAAACTTGATTTAACTGATTAAATTTAAAATAACTTTTTACCCAATTTTAATAACTCTTTATACATTTTTTTGAAACAATTTTCTATTTAATAATATTTTCTTTAATTTAGTTATATTATAAAAAAAACATTTGTCTAAGTTTTTTTAATAATTATAATTTTTCTTTTACTGCAATATAATATTCCCAAAAAATTTAAAAACTAAAACAAAAAAGGACAACGGGATGAACTTGCATGGGACCCGATAAGTTTGAATTCCGTCACTTTAACCACTTGTACACATCGGCAATTGTTGATTTAATTACAATTATTTTATTTTTTTTGAAAAAACAAAAACTTTGTTTTTTTTTTATATAAAAAAATAGACAATACATTGGCTATTTAAATAAACAATCTATTGTTTGTTTATCTAGATTTTAGCCATGATTAAAATATCATAACAAATTATTTTGCTCTAAAAACTACTTTTCAATTTATTTTTATAAAAAACACCTAATAAATAATATTAAAACATAAAAAACTAATTTATCAATCTAAAAAAGTCAAAAACAAATTTAAAGACACAAAATCAAACCTTATATTTTTTTTTCTTGACCTTGATCTATTCATTAGGTAATACTGAGGTTTGAAACAATCATCATCAAACTCGTCTTATTAAATAGAACTCGTTGACACCAAAATCGATCAGTTTAGTTTTTGAGATCAATGATTATCGATGACTCTCTTTTTTTGTTGGAATTCGGTGACTTTCTCTCTTCTCTCTTAAATTCAAGGACTAAAAAATAATAAAAAATTAAACTACTAGATTAAAATTGAATTCCCAGAAACTATAGGGACTTTCAAGGAAGAAAAAAAAAAGAGGACTAAAACAAATGTTTTCAAAAATTCTAGTGTGACTATGAAATGTTTCCATGTTTACACTTTGATCCTTTTAGGGTTTTTTTTAAATTGATTTCTTAAATTTTATTATTTATCATTTGATTATTTGGCCTTGATTTTCATTATTTTTTCCTCTTTTTTTTAAATGAAATCATCTTGTTCTTATGTTAAGATGCTGAGTTGGTTGATTTAACCTAGGTTGACTCAGGTTTTTTTATATTTTTTTTAATTGATTTTTTTCATTTTTATTTTTCATTATTTAGTTTACTTGATAGTTAACCTCTAATGTTTTATTCAATTTTTTTTATACAAGGTTATCTCGATCTTATAACCGGTCCACGAATATGGTATTCTAACATAAGTCATGTTTTTTTGTCGTTTTTAAAATTGATTTATTTTTTTGAGTTTGTCCTTCTATGTTTGATTTCTAGTAATATAATTTTATTTTTTTTATGAGATTATCTTGTTCTCATTTAATTTTTTATTTTGTTATTAAATAAGATTATTGAGATCTTTTAAAAATATGTCTTATTTTTTATTGGTTTTTTTTTTATAATTATATTATTAAATTAATCGAGTTTATTGAACTCATTCAAATCAATAACCCAAGTCTCAAATATGTCTTATCTTATTCGACTTGCGGCGTACTACCTATCTTCTATATTTTATATAACAACAAATTCATCCCTGAGTCATGGGCATTCATAATTTTATACAAGAATATCATTTAAAAAAAAATCCAAGATAAAATATAAAGGTTGTAACTTATATCAGTTGTTTTCATTTTAAGGGTATTAACAAACCATAAAATCATATGAAAATGCATTGCATAGTTGGGTTATTATATGAAAATGATTTGAGAATGCGTAGAATTTCATGGATTGAAGATTGGCAAATAAAAGGGGATTAACAGTGAACGGGAATATATTCATAGAGACTACTTTGGCTTCAAATCTTAGAATTGATGGTCGCAATCCTGCTGAGTATTGTAAAACTAGAGGCAAGTTGCTTATTACCATCAAATTTGGCAGGCAAGTTGCTAATTACCATCAAATTTGGCGGCAAGTTGCTTATTAGGACTTTTTTTTGAATTTTTTTTTTTGTATTTATTTTGCTTTTGAGTTTATGTTTCACCTTTCAAGCTCCCTTTGGTTTTACACATTTGACTGTATTGTCATGCCTGTTTTTTATTATCAAAAGGTTGCTGTAGTTTTGGTTTCAATGGCGCATAGGAGCTGCAAGAGGAAAGGAAAAATATGGTTTCTTTGGTGAGTTGTTATTGTGCCATAATTCCCAGTGTCTTGCCATGGTTTGGTTTCAAAAGCTTTAGTGACTGCCCAAACACTAGATAATAGATGGCATCTGTGGCTTGGAATTTCTTTTACAAAACCATGATTTTGGATAACTGATGCCAAGTACTGGATTTTCTGAAACAATACCTCTTGGTATGGAAAAATCAATGACTAGTTAAAAGAGAAAAACTCAAATATATGGATTTTGGGACTTCAACGACTCTGCCTTCTGCTTCTATCAGCTTCTTACAAGGAAGACAACGACCTCTTCATCTTTTTCCTTTTATATGGAGACAGCCGGCGGGCAACATGACTAGTTAAAGAGAAAAACTAAAATATATGGAAAAATCACTGTAGGCATTTGTTCATTATAGATTGTAACATTGAAATAATAATGATCTTTTCCTTTTTAGGGGTAAAATAGTATTTTACTATAATTCATTTGTCATTTGAGAATTGCCATAATATCTTTTTATTATATCTTTACATATAGTAAAATGATTTTGCTACACATCAAATCAAAAAAAAAAATTATTTAACGTATCTTAATTTTTTTGCTATAATATAATTACTCTATTACCCTTGAATTTAAAATTTAAAAAGCTTGGCTTGAGGAGCTAATTTGTAATTGCATGATGCTTTTTTTGTAATAGTATTTGAATCTTAAGGTTAGAGTTTTAATTTTTTTTTAAAAGCAAAATATTACTGATGCGTGCAATGAATATGCCAACCGCTCCTCTACCTTAAAGCGGTGCGTGCGGGCTAGTTTTGATGGTAAAAGTTTTGATTTCACCGTGTCATTTGATTGGTCTCAACTTTTTCTCCTTGTCTATATGGCTCGTATAGTCGCTAAACCTTTGATGCATCGCCCACATCCTTTTTTCTTTTTATTCTTTTCTCTTTCCACCTGCAAAATTTTCTCCATGATTTTCATATTATCCTTTCATGGTATTTTTCTTTTGATTTTGTCCCTCATTTTGTTTTTCTATTTCTATTTGTTTTATTTTTATTCATATATCAATTTATTTATTTTCTTTTCAATTGCATCCTCCTTTAATTTTTTTCTATTAGATTTAGCCTTATTCTTTTAATATATTTTTTCTATTTAAGATAGTTTTTAAATCTCTTTTTTAATATCACCCCTTCATTTTTTTTTCCTTTTATATTCAATGCTCGTTCTTTTCCTTTTCTTTTTCGCTTTGGTTAATTTTTTAATATGGGATTTTTTTTTCCAATTTCAACATTTAGCATTAAATTAGTTGACAGTTGAAATTCTTAATTGAATCCAGGTTTTTAATTTCATGGGTTGTGAATTTGAAATATTAGCTAAGGTTTAGAAGATTCACCCGGATCAATTAGTATAGGTTGAAACAATCAATTTACCAGTTTTTTCTATAATAGCTTTCATACTTACACAACTTCAATTATTGTGAATTAGCTATTTTTTTAATTGATCAAGGATACTGTTATTTTTATTCTTTTTTGCAAAGTTAAATTACTATAACGCCCATAAATGCAAAACAATACGAGTCTAAGGTTTTTTTTATATAAAAAAATTCACTTTTAAAGCTTAACTTTAGAGGCTTAATCATCAACTTTGAGGCAATTTGATCTTTAACTTAATGTTGATAATAATTATAAAAACTATTTTATTATCCCCCCATTTCATACATTGATGTTGGATTGGTTGAGAAATAGACTTTGTAAATGATTTATTTTTCTAGTTTTATTTAGGGTTATCACGGTCTCTAACAAACATCTATTTTAGAATTGATACTTGAAATTGTGAACATCTAATTTTTATCATATAATTAAGTAAAATTTATTTTTTAAAAAAAATATTAAACTCAGTTAAGTTCATGAATCAAATCATGTATAACCGGAGTCATCTAATATATCATTACCTCAATATGTTTTTTAAAAAATTCTTCTTGTTTATTTTTTTAAGTTGATCAATGTTTTTGTTGGTCATCCGGATTTCATTTGAATCTATTAAATAAATTAATTCACATCTTATATGATTTAATTAGAAACTCACATTAGGATCAAAGTTAAAGGGATTTCAAGATTCATCTTTTTGCCTAAGTTTAATATCATTGTAAAAAAATTCCTATGCTCTTAGTGTTTTTTTTATATATATATTTTCTTTAAAAAATAGTTCGGCCCATGGCAGAACATGGGCTAAAAATCTAAAATCCAAACGGATGGAGACTTGTGGCTAGGTCCACGAAATTGCCATCCTAAAGCTCTGCAGCCTTTTCCCATGTATTCTCGGTGCAAGGCACACTAAGATTAAATTTGGGCCAAGATAAGCACATTGAAGTTCAAAAACACTTGTTAGGCACAAATCCAATCTTGATTGGAGAACTTCCTTCTGGTTGGCCCAAGGTTCACGTCGACCCCTACAGAGGCCTGAAAGAAAATGAAAATGCTTCTCGTCTATTACAATGGAGTCACACAAATCTAGTAAGATAAATTATGATCAACACAGATTCTACATACAACATCAACTACAGTACAAACGATGAGTATTTACTGTAAATATGCAATACATCTTCAAAGATTGTGGACCAAGGAGTGGCTTAACATTTGAGTAAAAATTAAGGGATCAAAATTCTAAACTATAAAAGTTCACTTGGGCAAGAGTAGACTGGATCAATAATTCCGTCAAATCTCCATAACTTTTGTTACTGCCAATCCAGAGATTAATTCCACCTTATGATCTCACATAGATCCAGAAATAAAGAATGAAATTAATAAAGAATAAGAATTTCTTACATCCTAAAATAGTAAGGTAGGTAGAAGTACGTACAAAGTTAGATATTTGGCAGTTAAAATTTGTTGGCAAATTAGAAACAAAAGCGTGCATCATTCGCATTCTTAATTAATATTGGTGTCCTTCATCGTGTTAGGGAAGTTCCAACATCTAACCAAAGCCCATCAAGCAACGTCATTTGGAGCCAATGAAGTACAAGAACTACAACATTAATCTTAATTAAATGTTTCACGTCACTAGCTAATCCTTATCTTCACAGCACCGGCTTTTACCATCTTATAATTAATGAACTAATTAATCGAGAGCAAATTAATTAGACGAGGATGAGCCTACCCAACACGCACCTACCTCTCCCACCATAGACAGGCAAGTGAGGTCATGTTCGGAGGTTATTATAATTGCTAGATTATGTTATTAGGGCATAAAGAACATCGGCAAACATGATTGAAGGGCAGGAATGAAAGGATGGTGTCATATGATTGATTGATTGGTTGGTTTTGGAAAGGAAATGCTTTTTCTATCAATGCCAACCAAGATGAGGGAAACATTATCGGGTGACTACTCTCTCTTTTTATATTCTATGTAGTTAGTTGAGATCAGAGGCTACAGTTAAGCAAAAGCATTGGTTCTTTTGTTGACCTAATGGGGAGGTCATGGACCACTTTAAAAGGAGCCCTATGCTCCTAAGAGGATCTAGCCCATCCTTTTGTAATCCTTGAGGAAAATACATTTTAAAAGGGTAAAATTACGTGGTGATATATATATATATATAGTGGTATTTTCTTAGCGGATTCTCACTCTGTGATGGAGATTAATTTTGCTTCTTCGGTCAAGATGTCTCGATAATATTCTTGATTAGGTGTTGGGGTGTCTTGTTGTTATCTTAACAAGGTAAGAAAACATAGCATATGAAAGCCATAAGAGAGAGAGAGAGATATGGATGATCAAGAAGCACGTAATTTTCTTATATTGGCATGATGGCATCCACGGCCAACTGGGCACTTGTTTACTTTAGCCGTAAAACAAGTTTTAGCACGGGGGCTCTACGATTAGATAATCTATGAGAGAGCTTTGTGAAGTCTAGAAAAAGGGTCAAACATTCCATTAGGTTCTTCATCATCAGTGACGGCCCTTTTTTTAATGTATTTCTGCATCACAATTCACCTTTTTTATGTAATAAACAATGTCTAGAGTAGGGTAATTAAAGTAACTCCTACAAAGATTCTGTCTTGAGCAAATATATATATACATACAATAAACAACGCAATCATAAACTGCTAATGTAATTTCACAGTGTAAAAAAACACCTGTATATAGTGTAAATATCAATAAGTTTCTCTGCCGCTGTAATTTATCCACCTGAGGTAAAGAAGGAGAAAGAAAACCATAAAATTCGTTTGATAGGTATAGTTTAACTGGTTAGATTTTGAATTTGTTCTTTAAAAATTACTAGTTCGAGTCTTATAAACTTTAGAATCACTGAAGATTTATATAGTTATTAACTTTAGAATCCATAAAATTAATCAAACTATACATGTAAGCTAGTTTGAATATTTACTAAAATGAAATAAAAAAAAAAGCAAAAAGTTTCGAAAAGTACAAAATCAACGAGGAAAATGAAAATAGAAAAATATATTCGTGAGTGGTGTCAGTGATGCCCTAAACTTGTTGGGTGTGTGATGTTTTCTCGTGAACTAGTGAACCACTGCAATAATAGAATGTACAAAGATTGGGACACTAACCACTGGCTACTATACAACCAGATGGGCTTTTCGTCTGTCACACGTCAATTCAACCGGTACGATGCTCTACAGATGATGAGGCAAATAGATTTGATTGATGCAGAGACTTTTTTTTTATCTTTTGAAATTTGGTTGGAAAATAGTTCATCATTAAAGATTTTTTTTTAATTTTTTTATATTTTAAAATTATTTTGATGTTAAAAATAAATTTTAAAAATAAAAAATTATTATTTTAATATATTTTCAAGTAAACATTATTTTAAAAATTATACCACTAAATCATCTCCTATTTATTTATAGTTAGAACATGTTTTGCACTGTATTTTCAAAAAAATTTAATTTTTTTTTGTTAAAATTTAATATGATTTATACGTTTTGGATCGTTTTGATGTGCTGATATCAAAAATAATTTTTAAAAAATAAAAAAATTATTGGCATGCATTTCGGTATAAAAAGTTATTTGAAAAGCAACTGCTACCACACTGCCAAGCACTTTCTAAATAGGAGTAGAAGTGTGTTTTGTAACGGTGGAAGTTATTTTTTAAAATTAATTTTTATTTAAAAGTATGTTAAAATAATATTTTTTATATTATTTTATTTTTAATATTATAACATTAAAATCATAAAAAATTAATAAAAAACATTTTTTAGCCAAAAGCATTTTAAAAATTAGATTTAACCGTGTACAGATAAACTAGATTTTTGTTTTGAATAATAATAATAACATGGAAATCAAGGATATTAGTGCAGGCTGCCCAAGCAAAGCAAAGTAGATGTGAAAATAATTTTTTCTTACTGTGTGCGATGTTGCAAGGTTATTTTTAAAATTTATTTTTATTTTTATTAAATAATTTAATATTTCATGATTATTGAAAAAAATTCAATAATTTAAAATATAAATATATTTATCCAGTTAAAATTTTATTTTTTTAATTGACATAGACATGACTCTTTTATCAATTTCATGATTTTTTCAATACAAACTTAACAACAATTAAAATAGCAATTTGTAAGAATTCAAAATGATTTATATTTAAGGGGGAAAAATGTATTTATTTTGACAAAACTTTCTCTTTTTTTCAATTTTTTTTAATTTTGATGAATAATGCTTTTTTTATTATCATAAATTTGGTTCTTCGTATAAAACCTTATTATGAACTGTAAAATAATTTTCAACCAAGAAACAAAAAATAATTATTATTGATTATTCCTATGTGACTATATGAAAAAAAAGTTTTATTTATAATTATTCATGAAGTAGTTTTAAGAGAAAGTTACACCGACTCTTTTACAGTTTATAAGTTGTATAATATTTTTTATATCCTCATTAATGCACGCCAAAAAAACAAGATAATAAAAGATTGGATTATTTACAAGATTTTTATTATATCTAAATTAAAAACCAAAGGATTTTTTTATTAAATATTATAATTTTGACATCAAGTTTATTTATTTATTTTTTTAAAAAAGCCTTAATCGCCACCTTTTATCCTTTTCTCCTAAATCGCCTGGAGATTTTAAATCTTTCCGGGAATAGATTTTCGAGTCAGGTTCCAACTTCAATTGGAAATCTTAATTTTGCTTCAAGAATAAGAATCTTGAGGGCCGTCGACATTAAAATCTTTGTTTCGATGTTTTCCCTTTAATCCCAATTTGTTTTTTTGCTGAATTGTAAAGGTCGCTAGGTGCACCAGTCTCATGGTTCAAAAATCTTCCCCAAACACGCAGTGAAAATGACCCAAACCAGAAGGGAAAAAATCTTCCCAGCCAAATTCACAGCTATTTATTTCAACAGTTACAAATCTTTTTAAGAAAACGAACCATATCAGTCTCAAATTCATGAATCTTTTCTCATACCACTTAATTTCCAAACAAATTTCCAGCTCATTCCCTTGAAGAACAGCTAGCTAGCCCTGAAATCTCCTTTAAAGTATATTAATTTGATATATTAGTGTATAAAATACTTTAATTTAAATAATATTGCTAGAAAATATATTCAAATACAAAACATGTTATGTTATACAATAATAATACATTTTAAATCATATAAATTGTGTTATGAAATTAGGATACCATAGAAAATAAATTTATTTTTAATGCTCTCCAAACACCAAAAAATAGTTATATGTCTATAATATTACACCTACAATATTTATATTATATGTATAGTTCTATTTTATAAAATAAACTATATATAAATGAATGGTATAATAAATTCTTTTTTTTCTACCATTACACTTTTTATATCACATTTTTTTCTTATAAGCAGTCAAATAGTTACATATATATATATATATATATATATATATATATATATATATATATGTTAGATGAACTTGAAAAAAAAATAAAAAGTTTTGTATCATTATATTGTTCAAGTTGAAGACTAAAATTAAAAGATTCGGTGGAGAGTTTATAAGTGCGAGGGAAAATCTCGCTTCACATGCTAGTTTTTCAGGGGGAAAAAGGCCCAAGAATTACCAGTAACAATATATATATTAATAGCAAAGCTAAAGTTTGCCATCAAATCTAGACCCTACAATCAAGGAAAGGAATGAGATGAGATTGTTAAGGTTATCTCACATCGGTTGTAAAAGAGACACAAGTCACTGCCAGATTTAACAATTGTACTGGCATAAATTTATATATGTTAGTATTTACAATAGCAGTTCGTACGCATGATTATTCGTCGAAATAATTTTCGTTGTTAATTTATAGACTGTGGATTAGTCTGTTTATAATAAATATCATTATGATTTCATTTATATTTACTAATTTTTTAGTAGTGAGTGCGAGGGAAAACCTCACTTCACAAACTAGGTTTTTTGAGAGAGAAGAGAGCCAGCCAAGACCCCCCTCAACAACATCACCCCCTTTTGTTAATTTGATAATCCGGGACGCTATGCAAAAACCCGTAGTTTCTCTAGTAGTAAAAGGAAGAAGAAAGTGGCTCGTGAGTGTCTTCCCATGCAAAGAAAACAACAAATGAGGAGTGGGGGTTTACATGACAACATTGGCACAGTGCAGCCTTCTTGTCCGTCCCACTCCCACCCATGAGAGAAACATGGATGGTCCTTGAAAAAGCCAATAGCACTACAGATCTCGCATGGGCTGTCCAATCACAATCCAATCTTGTAGGGAGAGAATGTGGATAAGATGATAGCACTGTCATCCCCTTCCTTCAGTTTCTTGGATGTTTGGTCAAAACACTCCAAAGGGTAGGTTGGCTAACATGCTTCTGGAAATCTACAACATGGCAGAGTCTCCAAAGGAGCAGCCTAGGGCCAAGAAAATAAAATAAAAAAAAAGGAGCAAAAGGAAAGAAATATTGGGGTCGCACATATATCACGATGAATTGCCCCCACAGCCAGACATCTGCAGGGCACAGCACTTCCAAAATAAAAAAAAATAAAAATTGTAAAGACAAGATAGCTGATATGTGATGTAAAGATTCTGCTCCAAGATCAATGCAGCCCCAACAAGATTTCCAGTTTCCCATGTTCTCTTTTGTTTTCTAGAGGTTTATCTGTTCTTACTTGTACCTCCAATAAGTTTTTGCCATGTGTATTGCAACAATGCCCTACTTTATATTTTCTTTTCACATTATAATGATGTTCTTAAATTAATTTACGCACCAACCCTTTAATTTGCTAATCTTTCTTAAATGCTGATGTGAAAAAAACCAAGGAAATAAACAAATCTCTGGTGAGATTACCACAAACAAACTTCGTTTCCATCCTTTCAGTTTTATTTAATGCTGAATTTTCTCATCTGGGTTCTTTGACTTCTTTTCTTTGCTTAAAGTTCAAGAATTGAAAAGTCATTGCAAGCGTTCCATATATTTCCCCCCCCCCACACACAAAGTACATCGCCAATTAAAAATTTCAAACTGGTGCAATTACGAGGTCAATGGCGTAGTCTTTTTTTTTTTGTTTGTTTTTCTATGAATTGATGGGTTGCAGAGAGATAAAGGAATGGAGTGACATCAAAAGGAGGAAGCTTCCGAGAACTTGGATGCACCCTTTTCTACATGTGGTTAGTACAAGTGTGTGAAGGGCCACAAAACACACTCCATAAAGGGTTAATCACGTTCAAATTTATTTATTTTTTTTTTAAAAAAATCTCTAGTAACACTTGCCGCTTCGTGTTGTAAAAGATTGTTAACTTTATTATGCACACACGTAGTTTTCTTTTTTCTTCTTTTCAACAAAGATAAAAATAAAAAAATCTCCACACAATCCATCCATGAAATCATGTTTTTTTTTTTATCTTTTAAACATATCAATTTAAGCATGTAGACAACTTATTTGAAATCAGATCAAAAAATTTAATTTCTGTGTATCAAAATAAGAGTTTGGCGTGTGATGATTATAGGTGTTTGGTATTGTAGTGATTGATTTTTTTTTTAAATTGTTTGAAAATATATTAAAATAATTTTTTTATTTTTTAATATTAATATATTAAAATCTTTAAAAAAAACACTAAAAAAACATAAATATGATATTTTAAAACAAATACACTTTAAAAAAAAAACACATGAAAACAGAAGTTCCAGCACAAATACGTGTTTTAGGTAAATATCTATGGAACAAAGAAGAAGATGATAATCAGTGAAAGAAAACATCCACACATCACATCTACTGACTTAGGACACATTTTAGCGAAAAGGCCACAAGTTTCCTCTTTTCCCAATTTGCAAGATTAGTATTGACAATTAGATACACCAAACTAGCTGGTATTGAATTGGAAATCTTCCTTTCCGAAATAAGAGTTCGGCGTGGGATGTTTGCGAGTGGCTTCGGAGCCAGCCCAAGTACGGGCTGTCATACTTGTGCAATTCAAAGGGCTAATCTGTATCATATGGGATGGTGCTGTGTTGCCCAGGCTGGCTGGCTGGCTGGTGTTGGATTGGAAATTCTAGTTTTTAGCCTCCAAATTTGGAGCACATCGTGTTAACATGTCTGGCTAGTATTTTTGCCTAGTACTTTTTTTTATTTTTCCTATCTCTTTTCACGGCAATTAGATGCCTAGAAAACATCAAGGCTAAATTTACATTCTCAAGCGATTCAAGAAAGATTTGAGATAAGGATGCGTTTGAATAATCTTCATCATGCACAGTACAACTCAAAATCCCAACAGGTTTTAGTCAAGAAATCATGGGTTTCTCCTTTTGATTTACCGTTCTTTTGACCTGGTCTTTAACTTACCATTTGAGCCGTGAAATCCACAAACAGTGCATGGTTTCGAGACCCAAAATCATAAAGATAAGCAGAGAAAAGCAAGGTAATATTTTCTTGAAACATCCTTTTTATCTTATGAACAAAATCCAAGTAGATTACTACCCTCATCAAATCTACAAACAAAATGCTCTCCTCTCCACATGAAGATCCACTCTATATACCCAATTAGCATGATCAGAAACAATAACAGGTCCAGCCTTGTGGACCCCCACCCCCACCCCTCCTATTTTTGATAAAATTCGTAAGAACTAGAAAAGTAAAAAAAAAATCATGTGGAAAGACAGGAAAAAAAGAGGAAATTACAAATGAAACACAAGGTGTTATACACAAGAAGAGTCAATCAACAACAGTAGGCCAATCTTTGAACCCCACGATCCCTAAGAATCCCATTGTAGAGAGCAGCTCTGTTTGCAGGCATTCTTCTTTGTTGACCATTTTTCTTGAATTCTGTTGATGCTGATGAAGAAGAAGAACAAGAGTTTTGACTAAGGAAAATGGCTTCATGTTGCCTCCTAAACTCCTGTCCATCCCCTCTTGGATCCACCACATCCTCTGCAAAGTGCACTCTTTTCTTCTTCCCCTTCTTCTTCCCTTCTTCAAGGAATAAAAAAACCCCAATAACCATAAGCCAAGTAAGTTAAAAAAGAACATTTATACATGAGAAATTGCACAGGCTCAATGCATGACAAGATTTTCTTGCTGTTTCTTTACCTGATGAGATACAAGACCTTAGAGCTTGTGGTGAAGACTGGGCAATTCGGTGATGAAGATCAATAGGGTATTGACCAGAAGGAAGCAGAGATTTTTGGAGGCGAAAGGCAAGGAGAATTACAGTGCCGGAAACAGCCATGGCTGTGGCAAGAACCACACCTTGTGAACAAAGCATAGAAGACATAGTTGATGAATCAAGAGAGAAAAGGAAAGAAGGAAAGAAAGAAACTTGAAAAAAGTGTATTATGTGACTTGCGGAATTTGAGAGAATATGCTCTGGTGGGGAAGACGAGTAGGAGGTGGTGGTTTTTACTCTTTATGACAAGTATAAATAAAAATATAGTAGCATAAGGTGAGTGATTAAGATGTAAATAAAATAAATAACGATTTTGATCATCTATTGGGGGAGAGGGGGAGGGGTCATTATTTATTTGTCAAAGTATTAATATTATTAAATATATATATATATATATATATATATATATATTTACTGTATTTGGACCAATTTTCCTATATTAAAAATAAGGTTTGGCTGCTGATTTGGTATTAAAATTAGGTGTTGTTTGGTGATTCAATAAAATAAAATATTCATACTAAAATAAAATCAGAGGACTCCTATTCTTACAACATTTTTACAAGGGAGATGCTATTTACAATAACTAAATCGGTAATATAATTTTTTCAATAGTGTAAATATAATTTTTTATTTTTAATATGAATTGTTATCAAATTTACATATATTTTTTAAATTAGATATTATTATTTTTATTTTAGTTCATATTGAGTGTTAAAATTAGTAATATTATAATAGCTCTAATTATAAAACTAGAACTAACTTGAGGGTTGACCCAAAGCCTAAATTAGTTCGAGTTTAATAAAAAATGATTGACTCGATCTGACTTAATCAAAAAACCAAGTCGACCTGAGTTAAAATAAGAGTAAAAAATCCGTTGATTTTTTTTGAAATTTTTTTTTGTCAAAACAAGGTTGTTTTGATTATTTTTTTGGGTCAGCCAGGTTGACCCTCTCGACCCGTGACTTGAATCTTGTCTTGGATCGAATTCTGAGTAGAGTTTTAAAACTATGATAATAACCATTTTTATTTATACATTAACTCGGGTCAAATAATATTGACCCTCCATATCCGTGACCTAGGTCTTGTCTCAGTCGACTCTCAAGCCGAGTTTTAAAACTATGATAATAACAATTCTTATCTTTATATTGACCCAGGTTGACACTCCTAATCCATGACCCAGGTCTTGCCCCGGGATGACTCCTGAATTAAGTTTTAAAACTATGATAATAACCACTTTTATTTTATGTTGACCCGACTCAACCCGGATGACCCTCCTAATACGTGACCTAGACCTTATCCCGAGTCGATCTCCGAGTTGAGTTTTAAAATTATGATGATAACTACTTTTATTCTTATATTGACATCGGTCAACGGTAAACCTCACTCGTGATCCGGGTCGACCCTCAAATCGGGTTTTAAAAATATGATAAAAACCACTTTTATTTTTACACTGACTTGGATCAACCTGGGTCATCCCAAACCGTGCCCGGACTTTTTCCAGAACGACCCCCTAGTTGGATTTTAAAACTATAATAAAAATTATTTTTATTTTAACATGTTTTAGTTGGACAATTTTAAAATTAAAAAAAATATTTTTTTTAAATATTAGATATAAAGTCATGCCTCCTTTATGCTTCATGCTTTCATGAAAATACAGAAATTAAGTGTAAAGTGTTTTTTTAGTTGATGTCAGTTTTTTTTTTCTTTTTTGATTGAGGACTGGATAAGGAAAATCTTATTGTCTGGTCTCCATTCTAAGGAGAAATGGTGGGCGGCGCGTAGAAGTCACATTCCAGTCACAGACAGGTGGTGGGTGTTGCAATTTGTTTCTCGTTCAAGGTAATATGTGGTACCTAATTTTGACATTTGAGAGATCCTGTGTCTTTGGAGTTGAAGGATTTGTTAGAAATTGTGGGTTTCTTAAGATGGCAATTATTGGTGGCTAATGACAGCAAGAAACAGCTTAATTAGTCTTTTTTTTTTTCCCTGAGTGAGCTTAATTAGTGTTCATATTCCATGTGAGTCCACTGAATTTTCATAAGTCTCCATAGAATGTGAGATTTCATCCATAAATGGTCAGAGGCCTTCAAAAAATTCTTTGTATTTGGAGTAGGTTTTTGTCTGTCATTTTACCCTAAAATCATTAATTTTGTGATTCAATAAATGACACATCATAATCATGTCTTATTGTTTTTTATTTCAATTAGTAAATCCTCGGAATTGTATGAAGGTCTCGCCATTTTTTCACACCATTTTTTACACTACAATAGCTTCTTAGTTACTGCATATTATCCATTTTTACTTTTACTTGCGGACTCATTTTTTCATTGAACATTCATTCTTTTTAAGGATTGAGTTATATGGTAGTCACAAATATTATTTTTTCTTACCACTTGTTATTTCTCTTTTAATGTCAATGGAGTTCAATTCAAGCAACATTATTTCAAATAAAGAAAAAAAACCCATTTAAGCAACATTTCCGAAACAATTACATTTTCGTGCATGATGGTCCCTTTAGAATGTAAGAAGTTGCTCTTTCGTCTCCCGATATCCAATATCTTCTAGTAATTATTTTTCTACAAACATGTCAAAGAACCATCTCAACCCAGTAGCTTAAGTTTTTAGGTGAGGTTCCAGGATATAATTTATATTATTCTCTAACACACACCCTCAAGTGAAAGCCATTTGGACTTGAAACTTGCACATGCTTATATTACCTTGTGCTTAATTTTTATCAAATAAATGGGGAAGGTGAAATTCAAACTCATGATCGCTTGGTCATTAAAACTCTGATACCATGTCAAAGAATCATCTCAACCTAATAGTTTAAACCTAATAGTTTAAGCTCTTAGGTGAAGTCCCAAGATATGATTTATATTATTCTCTAACAGTTATATTATTTGTTAATTGATAGTATTAAAAAGATGTGAAGTAGAACTTAATAATGATTATAATAAAGGATTAATTCGACCATTACAAAAAACATGAATGACTAATTTAAGACTTAATATTCTAAATAATTAAAGCAAAGAGAGTGGTTTCACGCTTTAAAGGGAGCGATTGTTGGTGGTGCCTGCAGCCATCAATTACTGCAATATTACCACAGCCCTTGTCATCCATGATGTGTCTTAGCATCATCCCATGCCATAAGAGGGGGATAAATTTTTTAATTTATTTTTTTCCCCTTAGATGCCTTGAGCATCCTGTTGAAGATAGGACGATAACTTTGGAGCAAATGGGATTAGAGTTTGACTTTACATGGTTCACATACCTTAACCCACTGTGCTTTACTGATTAATTATAGTAGTTAGATTCTAATTAGTGTCATGACCTCACATTAAGGTTAAACACCCGCTGCCTTAATTAGACCAAATCAACGCATCATTAAGATGCTCTAAAAAAAAGGCTGGTGGTAAAATTAATTAATATGAAAAATACCCTTCAGTCACACATTTAGATTCCATTAATATTTATTTTCTAATTCTTAGAGTGGTCCCAAACTTGAAATGGCCCAGGACAGACCTAATTATTATATTAGAACTTGAGTTTGAGGTGGAGGAGGCGAAGATCTACCTGAGCTAGATGCATAGCCACCCCTAAACGTTGAGAAGTGAAGATTCAAGAAGAAAACATGTAATTAGGATATCAAGTCACTGCCAATCCATTTTGAATTTTTTTTTTTAATATTATTGAATTGTTTTGATACACTATATTAAAAATAAAATTTTTAAAAAATATTAATATGATATATTTAAAAAAAAAAAAACAAAGAAAAGTATTTGCTCCTGAGTGCTAATTACTCAGTTATGTCTTCCACTTTTCAGGTAGGAAAAATCCCATCTTTATTCACACTGAAAATCCTCTATCCAAGTGGCTCTACAGTACTCTACGTACGGTAATTGATCGTTACCATGCTAGCTAGTCCCTTTCTTCTCTTTGAAGGAACTCCGACAATTATGATGATGACATAAAGATAACAACACTTTGTTAAAAGAAGATTGATTCTTCTAGTTCATGGACTTAGAGCCACATAATCCATGAAGAAGGAAATTGCTTCGTTCATGCGTGCACTCTTCTAAATCCGAGGAAAGAACACCTCACCTCTTGTTGAATTATTAATGAAAATATGAGACCTTTGAATAGATAGAAAGGCACATCAGGAAAAGGGGAGTGCTTTAGATTCCTGTAATGAACGGATGGACAAAATTGAGTCACACGAACAATTTTCCACACGATTTTTTAAGTTCCCACTTGACATGTTGCCAGGAAAATGTTGCAGGTCGGGGCTGCCCTACGTTAGATACAAAAACCTCACCAGAGGGTGGTTGCTAAGAAAGAAACACTTAGTATCCATCAATCTATTATGGCTATCAAGATCATAGCCAGAATAATTTGGGGACCGTATAATCTAGAGGTCCAGGATCGAGACTTGGTTAGGCTATCATATCAAAAACATATTTAACTTGAAAATATAAATTATTAGACGAAGCTTTGAGAACTGATTTATGTTGACTCTCTTACACCGTGTGCACACAACTTTTGGAAAAACGATATCTTTGATTTTGCAGCTTTTTAAGAATAAGGTTGTTATACCTACCGGGACATTTCACATGAATCACCAAATATCTCTCCCCGAGATACCAACGGGCCGGTAAAAAGAAACACAAATCTTTGCTTACCTTGGTTTTGGTAGAGAAGTAATGGAAAATATTTCATATACAACACCATTTCCCAGGTTTTCAGTATTAATTCTATGCATGCATCTGTTAACTAGCTACAAGATCATGAAATAGAGAAAACATCTAAGCTGAGAGGATTGAAGGGAGTAACTCAGATTTCCGACTCGAAAAAGCGAGCCTTGCTGCCTGGGAAAAATTCTGTCCCAGGAACCTCTGTAAACTCCCCATTACTAGTAACTCCGATGGAATAAGCAAGCAAATGTCCTAGCAAGTCCTGGTCTAATTACATCTCGGATGACTAGAGGTGCCAGTATTTTTTTAGCAGCGTGATAAGCAGGCTGCTTGTTGGTAGGCTTCCATTCCTATCTCTGCGTTCCTGCTCCCATCCATCGATCGTTGATTAATGTTGGCAGATCCGATGGATATGCATTCGTTATCAACTGCAAAGTGCAAGCATGGTCAATTTTGGCATGTAGTTGTCATAAAAAATGAACGTATTCCTGAAATTTAAAGGAATTCTGTAGTTAAGTCCAGGAAAACATGAGAGTATTTTCAGTTTCTTTTTACCAAAAAAGGGTTCCATGTTTATCACCCATCAACTTCCTTGAAGAAACAAACATGTAATATATGTTCATCACAACTTCAATCAATTATCAAGAAATTAAGGGAGGTAGGACCTGGGATATCTAAAAGGCAAAAAAAAAAAAAAAAAAAAGGAAGGAAGTAGACGTTTCCAAGAAAAGGAAATTTCAGATATTGGAAAGCTTGCCAATCATCATCTGGGCATGAACATAGATCATGAACCGCCTAGCTTTCTATGTTCTACTGTAATCTGAATTATGTTCAGGTCTCTCTGAAGGTTCATATTCTTCGGTCTTCTTTCCCTCTCGATGTCCAATGCAAGAAAATAATCAGTAGTCCTTTGGATTTGCCACAACCCCCTTAGTCTGGAGGGCTTCAGCTATATCACTATACGTCATCTCCGTTGTCCTCTTTCGCCAGTTCAATATCGCTTGAACGGAACCACTGGAATGACAACATAGACGGAAAATCTTTCTCCAGCTTTAATTTTACTAACAATCTTTAATGAAAGTTCTTTTGGGATAAGATGCAAAGACCCAATCTCCTCAACCTTTATGTCATTTGGAGTACTTATTTTCAATATAAATGAAATTCTTTGACCGTCTAATGGAATTGATATAAGCATCCTGAATGCTTCTGTCGAAGGCATTATCCTTCGCACAGACGAGCCCGACTCTGGCTGCATCTTCAGGAGCTACTGGGAAGCCAAAAGCAGCTCCGCCGTCAATCGACCAGAACAATTGGACATTCCATGTTTCGTGGTCTTCATGGAGCATAACAGGAGATGGAAGTTTAAAGTGTCGTCTAGTTCTCTTACTTGACGAAGAAAGTCCTCCCTACCTTGCTTTCTTCACCTCTGCTCGACATTGACAAAGACATCCCAAGCATCCTTCCAACCGACAATGAATGTCATGCAAACGCTGCCTTGCTCCTCCAATATCAATTGAGGGACCTGCAAAATTGGGCTGAAGAAAATCATTGTGGTGTACCGTATCCAAAGTTCTGAAAATCGAATGATATGGAGTGTCATATTTACCATCACAAAGGTCAATATCACCAATGAAACTCACAATCCTCCTCTTAATTCGTAATTCTCTGCTAGGGCATTTCACTATCCACCACTAGAGTCTTCTGATGATGAGTCAACATTGTAGAAATCTTTATGTCTTGTATAATTCTCTGTCCATTATCAGGGTTACGGGGGCATGATACACAATGGAATTTTGTGTTATAGTATCCTCATCATGTGCAGACATCAATCCTTCCTTCTTAAGCAACTTCACAGAAGTTCTGTCATCCCAAACGAGCATCAGGACCCTAACACCTTCGTTGTCCTTTTTCTTTAGTAGCTCTCCTAAGATCATGTACTCCTCCTGGATTTTGCGTGCTTGGGCCCCTCACCACATGTGATGTAAATCAAATGCTTTGCAATAGAAATGGCATCGGAAATGTTTTCCCTGCATCGATGTGGTTCATAATGCTTGCCCCTAGCTAGAGGGATTTTCGGAAAAAAATTATCAGGGACATGAGCATCTTGGTAAAGTGCAACTCTGCAAGCACTTCTTTGACAAAAGAATGTGCAAGGGACACCTGGAAACTTCGGACCTGTAATCCCTTTAGACCAATAATGCCATCAAAGAAATGCACATCCAAATGAATCCTCGAACCCTTATGTGGACGTCTATGGTTTTTATGCAAGATGTTAAGCCATTTATCTTCTTCTTTTCCATCTAGGAGTTCAGCAGCAGGAAAATAAGCTTTCCTTACTGCCCCTGTAGGCCCGTCTTCTTTTCGAGAGAATATTATTTGATTTTCTGAAATACATATACAGAGTAAAATTGATAAATTAAAATTTTTTTAAGAGTTTTAAGCATCTTATTAGATATATCTAGAGTTATTTAGGGTTTATACAAAAATTACCTGAAAATCAAATGTCTTTTTTTTGCTTCAAATAATTGCTTTAAGGCTGGGTTGTTGCAAACTACAAGCCGTTCAAATATCCAGTCTTTAACGGTAATTCACACGAACCACTAATAAAAAATCTCCTAAACCATTTTAGAAGAGAGAGATTGTTTTACTTTAGAGTGTTATCTCTTTTATTTTGTGTTTTAGATGTTTTTGTATTGTACTCTACTCTTAGAAAATAAAAGACATAACTTTCTATTTATAGAGAAACTTAAAAATCCTTTTATATGATAAAATGTCAATTTGCCCATTAAATAATATCACACTTATTATTTTAGTCTAATTTCATAAATTTATTCAATCAACTCTTTACTTGATTGTTTTTAAGTCTAAAATTATAATCCTTTTTATTAATTACATTTTAGTCTTTAATTTCTAAAACTTATTTACAATCAACGCGTACTTAATTAGTTATCTCATTTTAATTTCTAAACAATAGTTTTTATGAGTTCAACCCATTAGATTCTTTAATAAGTTAATCCAAATACAAATCATAATCTAAAATAAAATTAAATAATTTAATTTATTATCAATTTATTTATTTATTTTTGAATATCAATTACAACGTCTAGCAATCTGTCATGATCTCCTAAAATTTAGAAAATCATAAGTACTTTGACTTAACCTTTTAGTAACCAGTTTCTCAGTGTAATTATTATCCCTTCATCATGAATTTTCTTATTTAGATATTATAGCATGAAATTTTTTTTTTGTTAAATCATATTAGTTATCAACATTATAGTCATTGATTATTTGAATATGATTTTGAAATTATTTTCAAAACTCATTTCACCTTGACCAAGGATCTCATAATCAAAACTATTTGAGAATAAATGATATATTTTTTTTAATTCACTTAGGATGATAAATTGTCTCTTGATTACTCAAATACTTTCATATAGTTTATGTTATACCCCATATATTCTCCTTTGTTACCATTGATTAGAACAACGTCTGGTTAGGATCAAAGCATAACACTTCCTATATAAAAAAAAATATTATTTTCAAATTCTTTCATACCTCATTTTATAAGAGTTGTTATTTTCTTTCATAAAAGAAAGAATATAATATGCACTGATCTCAACAACTCTAATTAATATTTAATTTTAATAGAACATTGAATAAGAATATTTAGAAATCAATGTTTTGATGCAAACTTCGCTACCATAAAAAAATTATTAATTGAATTCATATATTTCATAGTCAATTATCTTATTTTATATGTAATCGGTATAATCCATAATTTAACCTAAATCAACACTAACTTTAACAAAATAATTTTGTTAATTCATAATCAACAACAACCCAAAATCATTGATTATTTTACAAAATAACGTAATTATCAACTCAAATTAACATAACTACGAAAAAAACCCCTAAATTTCTCTACATTTCTTAATTCAAAACCCTAACATTATATGAAATCAAATTAACATATATTAGCATAAATTATATTAAATTGATAGAGAGGGAGTGTTTAGTATATAGCTTTAAATGTAGAATGTGGATGGAGATGGTGACTAGTGGTGGTTGTTTTGGCTGGAAATCGGTTGACTCAAGGTGAAGAGAGAAAGGGGTGGCAATCTTGGGATAGAAGGATAGAGAAAGTTGGGTGATCTTGTGGTGTTTTGGATGTGTTTCGTATTGGAGAGAGAGAGAGAGAGGGAGGGAGAGAGAGAGAGAGAGAGAGAGAGAGAGAGAGATTGCTGACAGAAGAAAGAGGGGGAGGGGTGAGAGGCTACAAGGAGAGAGAAGGAGGGAGAAATGGAAAGAAGGCTCCAAGTATTAAATTAGAATAAAGTTGCAGATTCTATTTGCAAGTGGTATTTGCGACTCATATGTTATATATAGCAATTGTGACTCGTGAAACTATCTTATATCCCCAAATATTTTTTTCATTGTATTACTTTATTATTATTTTTTTAACTATGCTAAAAATCCAAAAAACTCCCAAAATTAGACTTGATGTTTGCTGTGGCAGTGAATTTTTTTTTTATCAACTACAAAAGAAAAGAAAAGAAAAGAAAAACACATTGCCAACCTACAAGTTTCTGTTATCTCTGTCAAGTTTTGAGGTCGTTATTTAACAGTCCTGATTGTGGGTAGCAATCTGAACCCTTGACTTTGTGGACCCTGCTTGTGGGTCTCACAAATTCAACAGTCCTGATTCTTCATGTCATAATTCGTGTTGCTTTTACTGTGGTGTTTAGCAGCTTGAAGACTAGAACAAAATTAGATAGTTGATGTTCATTTCAGCTGATCAGTTCCATCCTTGAAAGAAAAGGATGAAAGGGAAAAACTTCAAGCAAGAAACTCACAGCGGCACCTCAATTCTTGTTTGGTCAAATACAGAACTTGTTATGCAAACAGTTGTATACAACACGTTAATTTACAAAGACAAACTGTAGGATGATGTATCGGCACTTAGATCCTGTGCTACCTGGAGAAGGTATTCGATGTTGATGTCAGGGTAATGCTGTAAAAGCCTTAAGTTAGCTACAAAATCACCACTCAATAGCCTGCTTTTCATGCATAACAGCATTGCACAACAGATCCGCAAAAGCATATCCTGCACAAAACCAGTTTTGTTTCCATAAACACCATTGTTTAAATCATCAAAAGTTGATTGGATCGAGATATTTGAGAGGTACCTGAACCCCAAAAGGATTACTCAAAAGAGAATCCCAGATTCTTAAAATGGATTGGAAGTTGAATTCCTGAGACAGTAGCAAAGTGATCCACCTGAATGCATAGAATTGTGGCTTAACCTGCCCATTTGAATAGATGGCATAAGCTTCCATGATTCACTTAGCTTGATCCAAATATGATGAAAACTTGAAGGAGGCCTTTTTTAAGCACTGTTTGCTGTTAAACAGAAGTAAATATACTACAATGGTTGGCACAAAGCACTCAGAACTATGAAAAAGTTTTTTTAATTTAGCCATAAAGAATCTAAATGTGCATCTACTATAATCACATTAAGAAAGTATTTACCTTGGTAGTGAATTCAAGATGCTTCCATAATTCCTCATCATTTTCTTTCAATAATTTTGCCAAGCGGGAAAGAGTGGAGAGGATGCCAACAGGACTATTATCCAACTGTTGGCAAAAGTGATCCACCGAATCACTCAGAAGTCGAACAAAACAAGAAAAGCTATCAGCTTCAGCATTTACCTGCAGGATAGACCAAGGGCATGAATAAAATTGCCTTCTGTTTAGGACTCTGTTTGATCTTCTCAACAACATATGCTTTCACCTTTACAGGATTCTTTCTTATTTATTATCAGACTGATCAATAAATATGGAAGTATAGCTGATCAATGCTATAAAGTTTGTGTCCCATGTCCTATAAATGAATTGCTGTATGTAATAGTAGAAATTTTAACTATTCTGTGTCTGTTAAAGCTTCATCTTCTACTAAGAAAACTTTCCATTAAAAAAAAATATGAACGTCTTATGAGATAACAAAATCTCAACAAGTTTTATTAATGTGCCCAAAACAAAGAGATGACAGTTTAAATGGTAAAAAACTTCCAATGCGGAAAGGATTCAGTCGAAAACGGCATTGTGTCTTCCTGGTTTCAGGATCATATTATCAACAAGGAACACAAGTATCTAAAGCATATCATCAACAACGAGCACAAGTATCTAAAGCAATAGAAGACCCAAAAGCAGATGGAATATTCCTTACAGCATTCTGCTCATCAGTGTCAGTGCTAAATACATAGAGTATTGGTGCCAGGACCTCATTCATGCCTTGTACATAACAAATAGCTGGATTTAGCTTTGCAAATAAGAGAAGAATGTTCCTCATTGCTTCCTGCAGGTGAAAATATATCACAGCATTCTTCAGGGAAACTTCATTCATGTTTCTTAAAACTGTTACAATTGCAATGACGACATTTGTTTGCAACTCTCCAAAAGATTATTTTCATCAAGTGACTGAGAATTTGAGAACCATAGTGTCAACAAAGATTCAACAGCCAAATGAAATTGAATAAAAATGAAAGAGCAGAAGAGTGGATAAATACCCTATTCTTCTTACTGAACGAGGACTCCCCTGAGAAGAATTTCATATCTGGATGTGTGCGCTGCAAATCACGGTCAATCTGTTCTGCAATCTCTGTATGCTATAAATGCAGTGTTCATTTTGATTAACATCAGCTATCCCTTGGCACAAGGAATTCCAGGCACCTTAGAATGGTGGAGAGATTTACCTTAAAGTAGTGATGCCAAGCACTAGCCATACCAACACTCAGGGGATGATCTCCATGAGAAATTCCTTGTCGCTTAAGTGGTCCAGCAACATCACCTTCACTGCTCAGCTCAGCGGAAATCATTGCATCAGCTTTTACCCTGGTGTTCTCTGACTGTCTAGATTCAAGATTTTGATTAGTACATTGACACCAGTAACCAAAGAAAAAAAAACTGATTACAAGTGTGACAAATTCACCTGCAACTAAATTAAAACACCAAGTTAAGATGCAAAGCGGCTACAGCAGTTGGAAACTTACAGGACTCAGCAGAAGCTCCTCTTTTAGCTTAGCATATTTTTGTCTGTTCTCGGTTAACTCCTTTTCCCACACATCATGAGAAGGAGATAAATAACCCAATAATAGCTGCCATAAATTAAGATTTAAGGATGTTCAGGAGTCATATAAAAATAAAAAGGAGTATTGAATGATTAAAGCTGTCATTTCTATATGCAGCCAATTGATTACCACTACGATGTGTAGAATATAGGTGATTTAAGCAACTTCAACATGTGGTCCTATTATTTCATAATAACCCAGTAATTTTATTCTTTCAAGTTTAGTTGTTGGAATAACATGTTCTCGTCCAGGCATCGAACTATTCCATCACTGCATAACAGACAATAATCATGGTTTTAATCACAAATCTCTTCAAGAACCTGTGAATTAGCAGAAGAAAAATCTTCAGCACTTCTTTAGTTCTGTTGGCAATCAGTGCAATCCAACATGACAGAAGTGACATTATTATTATTAAAAGCTTATTGAACTACTCTGAAAGCCAGCTTAGAATCCACATCAAATAATAATGAAATTTCCAAGCCAGAAGTGCAAACAAAATAATCCAGCAATGAAAACCAATGTACCTTCCAAGCTGTTGCCCTCAATCCTCCTCCATCAGGAACCCCCATACTAGCAATTCTCTTCACCTTTTCCAAATTTATCTCCTTTTGAGAGAACTAGCCACAAAACAAAATGGAAAGATATACAATCAATTAACAAACAAAGCCAAAAAGTAACATGGTCCTAAAACCAAAAAATGGCATAAACAACAAAACCCTAGCATCCCATTTTGTTGCGGCCAAAATGCAGGAAAAGGATGCCAATTAGAAAGTTATTTCTGAAAATTTTCACAAATTAGATTTCAAGAATGCAAACCCAATAAATTATTACCATTAATTAAACTATTTTTGTCCCAATGAATAAATCAAGCGTAATTGAACATCACAGTCCACACATACATTTCTTCCCTTTCGCCACCATTTTCTAAGAAACCAAACACTCACCAAAAACCTAAACCTCACTAAACCATAAAAGAGTCTTCCAAAAATTCAACTTCAAACCTAAAACCCTACATTAAATTAAAGAAGAAAATAAAGAAAGAACATTCCACGCTCTGACCTCATATTCAAGATCAGACCTTTTCTCATCAGCTGCAATAACCTCCCTAACCGTGATCTGGCCCGGCCCATCTTTATCGGGTCTCTTCCGGGTCCTAAAAGCATCCACTTTATCCCCAACTTTATCATCAACACCCAAATCAAATTCATACTCATTTTCCTTGTGGCCTAACTCAACCCCATTAGGCTCCATAATCTCAAGCTCCTCACCGGACTCGAAAACCGGTTCGGACCGTCCATTCTCCTCCTCTTTGTCGTCCAAACCAGGAACCAAAATACCAAGCCTGTCAGGGAGCTTGAGCTTGCCCTTCTTAAGCATGGTAACTGAGTTAGGACTGAGTCAGTGGGGGTGAGCCGAGCGAGTTGGGATAGTGGGTCTTTCTTGGTGTTGCATTGGAGTGGTTTTAGAGGAGTGAAAGGAGAAAAGAGAGAGTCTTGATGGGTCATTAACCCGGTTTTGAACTCAGTTTTCTCTTCTGAGGATTTGAGGAAGACTGGTAGTTATAAGTAAGTTATAACGGTTGACTGATAGTTCAAACAATAGAATAATAGATTTTGTGGGTTGATCTTATTAACCAATGGGAACTTGCCATGTCAGGTATTACTATCCAGTTAATAAAACTTGAGATCTCATATTTTTCCACTGTATGAAATAAATCAGATTAATTTATTTCTTCATTTTCAAAGAATAATTTGCGATGGGAATTCTTGATCATCTTCCACATCATCTCATCTTCCACATCATCTCCTACCTTTCACACTGTTTTTTTTACCCTGTTTTCGTCACTTGCACTGTACACATGCCTTGTAAACCTAAACCCCAATGTCGTAAATTTTTGTAGGAAGATATTCATGGAGTAGAATTTTGTGTAATCCAGCGAAGAAACAAAATAGTACTTGAAGATAGAAAGAAAAAAACAACACATTAAAAAAAAAATAAACCCAGTTGAGTCTATGACTCGGATTATAAGTTCGACAAGTTATGCCACAATATTTAGTCTATTTTTTTTAACGCAACTTTTGTTTTTAAATTTTAAAAAGATTTGCAATTTCAAGTTTTGTTATCAATAATCTATTTCTTATTTAAATAAAAAAAATTAATTTTTTATTATTAATAATCTACTTTTTCTATCTTAGTCTCACACGACTATCATGATTTTTTTTAAAAAAAAATATTTCATACAAGAAAATTCTCCGGTATTTTGTTTTCATATAAATCTAATAAATGAAATGTAATATATGGTATAAAAAATCTATTGAGACTGATGAATGCATGACTTGTATTGCGAGATTGGTTAATTGTCTAAAGTTCATATGTTTTTTTTAAGATTAAGTTTTAATTTTTTATCAATTTTATTTTGTAAACGTAAACCCCAATGTCGTAAATTTTTGTAGGAAGATATTCATGGAGTAGAATTTTGTGTAATCAGCAGCGAAGAAGAAACAAAATAGTACTTGAAGATAGAAAGAAAAAAACAATACATTAAAAAAAGAAAAAAACTCAGTTTAGTCTATGACTCGGATCATAAATTTGACAAGTTATGCCATAACATTCAGTCTATTTTTTTTAACACACCTTTTGTCTTTAAATTTTTTTTAAAAATTACAATTTCTTAGCAATAATCTATTATTTAAATAAAAAAATTAACTTTTTATTATCAATAATCTACTTTTTCTATCTTAATCTCACACGCCTATCATGATCTTTTTTTTAAAAAAAAATATTTCATACAAGAAAATTCTCCTACATTTTGTTTTCATATAAATCTAATAAATGAAATGTAATATATGGTATATAAAAAAAATATTGAGACTGATGAATGCATGACTTGTATTACGAGATTGGTTAATTGTCTAAAGTTCATATGTTTTTTTTAAGATTAAGTTTTATTTTTTTATCAATTTTATTTTTTAATATTAAATTAATCAAAGATTTAACTTTTTAAATTTGTTTTTCAAAATTATCTCTGTAAATTTTGAATGTAAACATACATTGACCTAAGTAAATTCATTTTGCTTTTGTGTTAATATTAAATAAAAATATTATTCAATATATATTTGATTTTAAATTTATAATTAAAACTTGTGAGGACCAGTAGGCTAGTATATATTATTAATAGGTGGAGTTAGGTAGCAACGGCAGGCCGTCCTCTACCATGAAATTTTCTTTTTTGTTTTCTTATATTTATATTCTTCTCTAATTCTATTCCTCCAATTAGCAGCTTCTTGGAAACGATAGAAGAGGAGGAGATAAAAGGAAATATAGAAAATGATGTGTCTTTTCGGGTTTTCTACTGGGCCTCATGTCACTATTTGTATGAATTTCTTCAATCGGTTAAGCCCAGCCCAACCAAGCTTTATAAGACTTGATTTTCGCCCGACCCTTCATTTTTTCTCTCTCTCTTCTTTATTCTTTTGATTTTATTATTTTTTTTTATTTTTCTGGGTTTCCACGTCAAACTATACATTCTATAACTTTATTTACATGCTATAAGCGAGCTAAATAAGTTAGTTTGTGACAAGGTAAGTTAATTATGTGATAAAACAGTACTGACTAACTTTACTAGATAAATAGCTTTAATTTTTTTTTTCTAAAGGAGAAAATAAAGATTTTTTTCTCATCTCAATACAAAAGAAAATTATATAACTCTCTTTGCTCACCTTTTTATATAACTATTTACACGAAAAACCCTAATTATCTTTAGCACTAGAGGGAGGGTTATTTTGAGGTAATACCCACCCACCACTCAGCCTGTTGATATCCAAAAAAAAAAAAAAAAACACAAATCCAGTGAAGTTTTTTCTATCATTATCAAGTAATTTTGTCTGTGAAGGTATTCTAAACTTTTACTCTGTATAAATAATATTTAATTCTATCAATTACATGTTAAACCTATTTATAAAAAAAAACAAAAAACTAAACACATGACATGAAGAGCACCTAGAATTAATTGTGATATCATATTGGCAGTAGTCTCCCTGCATTTTGTGCACATGATATATATATATATATATATATTATATATATATATATATATATATATATATATATATATATATATATATATATTATCTTGTTAGATAAAATTCTAGTATAAGATTTTTTTATTAAAAAAGTTTTGTGTTAAACTAGTTAATTAAAATACTTGTTATTTAATAAGTTAAAATCCATAACTTTCTACAAATATAACAGTCAATGGATTTATAATTTTAAGAGGTTTTGTTTTTAACCTCGTATGTAATTTTTAAAAAATAAGGATTTAAAAAAATTTGAATTTGATGATATTTGAATGGTTTGGAGTTGTTTGGCAACATATTTGTAAATGTGTTAGGCACGTTTTAAAAGTGTTTTTGGCAATAAAAGTCATTAAATTGATTTTTTTTGGTTTTTTATGGTTTTGATGTACTGACATTAGAAATAAAAAATAATATAAAAAAAAATTATTTTGATTTATTATCAAGAAAAAAATTATTTTGATTTATTTTACTTTTAAAATATATTTTGCAACACAATATACCAAACACATACTTAAATAGTTTTGATGCAAATCGAAATCATGGAAATTACATCCCACACCCGAATAGTCTAAAGTGTTTTTTTCTCAAAAATGCATTAAAATAATATCTTTTAAAAAAATTATTTTTAACATCAACACATCGAAACGATCTGAAAATATCAAAATAAAAAAATTAGAAGTAAAATAAAATAAAAATTCAATTAAAAAAAACTTTTAAAATGTAAAAACAAATAGGGTCTACATGTTAGATATGTACGGGATTCATCATTATAATAAAGATAAAAATCATAAACATTGAAAGTACTAGAAATAATAATAAAATTTCTTAACTAATAGTGCAAACAAAATGTTAACCGAGAGGCAAAGTTTAACCTCATCTCAAAACCAAAACATTAGGAATTCAATTGTCCATTCCAAAACCACTAGATTCCTTGTGGTTTTAATTTTTATCACATTGAATCATATAGCTCAAGAAGAAGGTAATTGGATCCCTAATATTTTGGATTTCTTAATAAAATTAAGTCATCCTTTTGTCCAATTTTGTTAAACAAAAAAAAAGGTTAAACTTCTTATTTTGGTTTTGAGATAAGGACAACAACTAGTGGGTGAAGGACACTAACGGGGTGGGGGAGAAGAGCTTAACAATCATTACATTTGTTACAAGCCAACAATTAAGCATGCCATTTAATTCCATGTTTCCATGAGTCATTTTGGTTAATCTATTATAGATGACATTAATAGCAGATAGGGAGGGGCTAAGGTTGTTCAAGAGGAGCTATTTGGGCCAAAAACGTTAGACCTCAACTATTAGATGATATAAAGAAAATAATAGTAGGCTCAAGATATGATAATACAAGTTCAAAGGGTTTTGTAAATGAGACTACTTTTGTTGGGCCAACTTTCTCATCAATGGAGATTGTGGGCACATCTAATGAACATAAAGTAATGGTAGGACCTGATGACCAAGCCTGCCATGAGGACTTGGTAAGTCTTATGTAGTTCAAGCTTTTAAAGGGCTAATGATGTCTAGAAAGCCGCCATATGTTATTTTTCTTTCGGAGACTAGAGTTAATAGTAGTAGAATTGAATCTATTAGAGGGAAAATTAAATTTGATGGGTGTTTCGCAGTTGATAAATTGGCAAAAAGGTGGTTGGTGCGTTTTGGAAAGGACTAAAGGCTGTTACATTAATTAAATACTCTCAAAACCATGTGAATTTAGAAGTGGTGGGTATGGAATTTTTTTTTATAGAGATTAACAGGGTTTTATGGGTTTTCAGAATGACATAGGTGTAGGGAATCATAGAACCTATTAAGAGCTCTTAGTAAAAGATCTAATCTTCCTTGGGTATGCATTAAAAGTTTTAATGATTTGCTTTGGTTGAAAGATAAGAGGGAAGATAATCTTTATCCTCTGTCCTTGTTACAAGATTTTAGAGATGTTGTAGACAACTGCAACCTAATTGATATTTCTCTGGTAGGCTATCCATTCACTTTGGAAAAGGGTAGAGGGACTCTTATATAAGTGAATGTTTTATACCTTCCAAGCTCAAACAATGGTAATTGCACTTTGGTTTCTTCTTTTCCAAGTTTGTTACTTTCTCTTCAAGTTGAGGAAATTATTGTGTACCTTCATAATTTAGAGTTTCTTTATCAATTTTTTCCTCACCACTCTTTCTTTCTTTTTTTCTCTTATTTTCTAAGGAATATTTATAGGGTTTTGCTAGAGTTTTTCATAAGTTCAAACATAGATTGATCAAAGCTTAACCCTTTGATCAAAATGAGAGGGTTCTGAAGTACATTTCACAGTTGTGAGCTCTATACCTATTTTGGTTTTTCAATGGTGGTTTTGCAACAAATTTGGTTTTTGGAGATTTTATGGTTTTCCAAACTTGGAGACCAAGAAGCTTGTTTCTAGCCTTTTAATCTTGAGAGAAACATAACCAACTTTTGATAAGAACCCATTGATAAGACTTCAAGTGTGAACACATGAAAAAGATTAATGGTTTTATAAAATAGATATCACAACTATCGATGACTGAGTTAACCATTTTCGAGGCTTCGTTAGATCAACTCCAATGTCATCATCGTTGAAGACCACCTGATCTTGGTAGAGGGGGTGCACACCTTTTGTTTGGATCCAACCTTACTCGATTTGAAGGTTTGTAGCAATGTCATCATCGTTGAAGACCACCTGATCTTGGTAGAGGGGGTGCACACCTTTTGTTTAGATCCAACCTTACTCGATTTAAAGGTTTGTAGCTCTATATTGATTCATTTTAAAGTGTCAACCTGATCAGCTTAGAATCTGAAAATACAGTGATGGCTGATCGGGGATAAGATGTTGTTGAGTTCGTTGAAGAAAATGAGATGTAAATATTTTATGGGAGTAACTGATCTTTCTAGAGGGATGTTTCTTAGTTGAATGGTGGTGGTTACAGGTTTAAAAGTGGTCAGAAACGCCATGAAATTGTCGAAGAAGAAGCTAAATAGTGGTTGAACGACACATCATCTAGATTATACCATGGAAATCAGGGTTTTTAAATTGGGATGTGAGAGATTTTATTTTAGTCAATTTCTTCTAATTATTTTTAATTGCACTCATAATTGTCTTCATACTCTTGATTGCTCACTTGCCAGACTCAATCACCAGCACCAAAGTTTAGCATCATTTTCATCTTGTTGCTTGATTTTTTATTTGTGTACTTGGACCTTTAATTGACCATCAAACTTTTAATTTTGTTCAATTTGATCCTTGATTTGGTCAATTTCAGCCCCTACTTTCACATGTCTTTTTTAGTTTGGTCATTGATTTTGGATTTCTTCAATCAAGTCCCTAATTGCCTATTAAACTTCAATATTTATGCAATTAAACCCCTGATTTGACCAAACTAACTCTTTAAAATTGTAAATCGACCTTCAGAGTTTAATTTATTCCAATTAAGCCTAAATCAACTTCAAATATCAATGTTTCTTGCAATTAAGTTCTTAATAAAATTAATTAAGTATTTAAAAATTCTCATTAAGTCCTTATCTATCCAAATTTATATTTCTTTACCCTAAATAAAAATATTTTCACCAAATAGGCTCTTTGTTAATTAGAATTGAGTTGCTAATTTTGTCAATCTTATACATATTGTTCGTCCTCCATATTGCTAATTTTGACAACTTTTCTACTTGTTATTCTGGTCTGTCACCATCAACTTGGATAATTTTCTAGGCTTTTTTCATGTATATCCTCTTATATTTTGGATTTTCTTTTTCTTTTTTTTCTTTTTTCTTTTCTTGATTTTTTATAGGGTAAAAAATGGATAACAATAGCAACAACAATATTAATAACATTGATAATAATAACGATGGTAATAGTAATAGTGGTAGTGATAATAATAGTAGTGGTAGTGATGGTGGTGGTGGTTGTAGTAGTAGGTAGTGGTGTTAATATTAGTAATAATGATAAAGGTGATAATAAATGTTTATTTTTATTTTTTAAGAAAATTTATAAATGTTTGGGTGAACAAAATCTATCTATTTTTTATTTTAAAAAATAAAAATATTTTCTTATACATTTAGGAAACTTTTGTTTATTCTTTTGTAATTTAAAAAAAATCAAGGGGCAATTGGTTAATTTGATTCTTAATTATTCTTTTCTACAATAAAATACATAATTAAGTTTTTTTAATAGAATATAAAATCTATTAAGAAAAACTATTTTAGGAATATTGCAATGTTGTTTTTCCAATTAATTTTTTCATTTGTGCTAGTTTGAAAATAGAAAAAGAAAAAACATGGCAGGTGTTACATTTAAAAAAAAGAGCTCTATATTTAGCAAGCTCCACGTATATATAAATGGTGGACACGTGCATATCATTATCAAAGGGGTCCAGAAGCATTACTATCTATTGAGTTTTTAACCACCTATATTAACTCTTTAGTTGTGCATTTGAAGTTATATGTGGTCTGTGCACGCAGGGCAATAATTGTTCAAAATAAAAGGTATGACAATGATCCCTAGGCAGCACTGTACGTACCCATCGTCCCCTAACTCCACTGTAATTTGCATCAAATGTTGCTCTATAACTTTAGCCATTAATCTGCAGTAATCATATATATCAGATGTATATGGATTAGGGAAGAACAAGTACTCTGCGTTACTTAAAATGACTGATATTAATTATTAACTCGTAATGGTCGCACCGTATTAATATTGGCACCTGTGAAATGATGCCGCTGCTGGTTAAATAATTGGATTTAAATTATTGTATCCTAAATAATAGTCTAATTGGTATTGATGTTTTATCGAAATTGGCAAATATTATTCTATACTGATCAGTAAATAATTACTGACGTACTATCATCCCATCATCAGATTCAATCTTGCTTTCCTTTTGGCATAAAAGCCTTAGCTACTACAGTACTATATTGCATGCAAAGCAAGCCCCGGTTATTAAATTGGGGTAGGTATATTTACTTGAGTGAAGTTGTAGGTGATCTTATTCAATACTCCAAGCTTCATGGTGAAAAGCTTCTAGTTCGACAACAATGTGCTCTCTAGCATGGAATAGCATGCATTCAATCTCTTCTC
Source organism: Populus simonii (assembly GCA_007827005.2). NCBI lineage: Eukaryota > Viridiplantae > Streptophyta > Magnoliopsida > Malpighiales > Salicaceae > Populus > Populus simonii. Next base: position 5,692,209 of record CM017469.2, read on the forward strand.
TATATCTTCTCAGGATCTCAAGCAGCCTTTGCTGTACTTCAATCATCTCTGAACTCTTCCATACTCTTCTTTTGTCAGTACTGAAAAGTCTCTCTCTCTCTTCTTTTGTCAGTACTGAACAGTCTCTCTCTTCTTTTGTCAGTGAAAACTCTCTCTCTCTCTCGCCCTCCCCGATCCCCCCCCCCCCCCCCCCCCAACATGGTGCAATCAAAAAAGTTCAGGGGGGTGAGACAGCGACGTTGGGGTTCTTGGGTTTCTGAAATTAGACATCCTTTATTGTAAGCTAGCTTCCTTTACCGAACCCATCTAGCTATGTTCTCTTATATTTTCTACCTCTGAGTCTAAATTACTTATACTTTTGTTTAATTCTTTCAAATATTATAAGATCTTATTGTATAATGCTCTTGCTTTTTAATTTGTGGTATGTTTGGAACAGGAAGAGGAGGGTATGGCTAGGAACTTTTGAAACAGCAGAAGAGGCGGCTAGGGCCTATGATCAAGCTGCAATCTTGATGAGTGGCCGTAATGCGAAAACTAACTTTCCCATGCCTCAAACTTCGAATGAAGATGACCCAAAATCAAGTGATCATCAACCTTCACTCACAACACCACCAAATGGTTTGTCCCAGATCCTCCATGCCAAGCTAAGAAAGTGCAGCAAGGCACCATCACCATCAATGACTTGTTTGAGGCTTGGCACTGAGAATTCCATTGGGGTTTGGCAAAAGCGTGCTGGTCAGCGGTCTGACTCAAATTGGGTCATGACCGTGCAGCTTGGAAAGAGAGATGAGAGCCAAGTTTCTGAGAGTGCATTGCCGTTGCCTGATCAGTCTCCAGGAGGGATATCAGGACCAGAATGGAGAGAAGAAATGGATAAAGAAGAGAGAGTGGCACTGCAAATGGTTGAAGAGCTTCTTAACAGGAACTGTCCTAGTCCTCCTTTTGGGGTTCAAGATCACGAGGATGGCAGCTTTTTTCTTTAGCTATCTATGGTCTTTATGATCATGGGATTTCTGTGAGTTTGTGTGCTTGGTTCAAGGAAGTGATCAAGTGTGTGTAGGATTGCATGTGACATTACTATTCTAATTAGTATAACCCAAATAATTATACATATATAAATATTTATGTGTCAGATTACGAAGGGGTACTGGAGAACCAGTTGTTACGTGTTTATATAATTATTAATTAAGAAGTATTGTTATGTGTTTATTGAAAAATAAAGGAATCAATTATGATTTCAATTTCGTATATATGTGTGTGTTTTAGAAAGTAGAAATGATGAACATGATTATTATTATTATAGAGTGTTAATTCATACTTATTTTCTGTGATTTGAGATTCGAATGAAATTAATTAAGGTTGGAGATTGATCAATGGATCATACTTACTGGGTGTCCAGCTATCAGTTGATATATAGTTGCATGGCCCCAACAAAGCAAATGCAAAATAGAGAGCAGCATACGAGATCAAAAGTGCTTTATTCGCTGTAACATATATTTATTTTTACTACTGCTATTATTAATTATTAAAATATACTATTTGGGAAGTCACTACTGTGTGCCTATAACATTACTACTTGCTATACTTTAAGAAAGATCACGTTAAGAATGAGAAAAATGCATACACAATACATGATTATTACATATTTTTTTAACTTCTACAAATCAAATTTCTAACTTAATAATTAATTTTTTAATATAATATTTAAACTCTCCAAATATTGATCAATTGACCATTAATTAAACAATAACATGCATGACACTTTTAGAACAAAGAGAATATATCCAAAATATTATTTATAAGGATTTTTACCACTTGATTGAAGAAAATCAAGAGTTAAAATACTCCACTGAAAAATAAAATCAAGAATTGAATTATTCCATCAAACAAGTAAATTGATATAAAAAAAAGCTAGAGTACCCAACAAAGAAAAAAAATCCAATGAAGTTTATATAGTAGCTATGCATTTTTCTCTATAGACAATGTTGGATGTTATTATTTGCCAACTAAGAGCAATGACAGACTGGGGAGGGGCAACCAAACTCATCAAATTAACGTTTCAGTTTAGGCACAACACATGACCCTGTTTATTTTTATATTTTAAAAGTGTTTTTGAAAAAAATAATAAAATATTATTTTTTTCTTTATTTTAAATTATTATTTTTTGATGTTTTCAGATCATTTTGATGTACTGATAATCAAAAATAATTTTAAAAAAATAAAAAAAACTTCAATTTGATGCATTTTGAAACAAAAAAAAAACACTTTAAAAATTAATTATTACTACATTCTTATACACCCCAATAATTTGGTTTACAACATTCGGTTTATTAGAAATACATCATTTCCACAAAACACAACCAATTTGATTGATTGAATTAAATTTATTATCAACCAATGGATTTATTGAGGTTTTTAATATTTGATGAGAATTTCTAAAATGAAGGTTTTATATATTCAAACTTTTTTAATTGTTTAAAATATTTTCATACCAGTTTTTTATGTTTGAATCCTTTATGATGTGAATATAGATTGAGAAGAAATTATATTTTTTTTAACATTTAAATCAACCCTTGAGTTTTAGTTTATGAAATACATAATTTAAAATTTAAAAGATAGAATAGGATTACCCTTATTTTCAAGCCAATATCTAATCCTTTTTAATGAAATGGAAAGAAATAGAATCCTATAAATTAAAAAGAAAAAAAATTCACATTCATTTCATTCAAATGGATCATTTTCGGTCTTGGAGAGGGTGATACAGAACAAGTGTTTTATATATATATATATATATATATATATATATATATATATATATATATAATAATCAGCTGTATTAATCAAAAGATAATTATTTAAAAAATAATTAATCAAAAGATATATCTATCTATCTATGATAATGTGGACGAGTTAACTAACATACAAGATTTCAAGACAAAGATTAGTCGACCTCAGACCTTATACAGTTTGCCAACAAGAAGGACATGGCATGGAACTTGATCATGTCCCATAGGGCAATATTTAAATTAAAAAAAAAAACATCTCGTAATTATTATATATTGATTATAATGGATCAATATCTTATGAAGCTTAGAATTTATAGACAACATTTAATTTTAAAAGCATAATATATAATTAATTCAGCTATTTCTTTCATCCCAAATTAAATAATAGAATCTTAAATTAAATCATCTGAAACAATGTTGAATAATTCCACCAACGAGATTAATTATCTAGCATCAATAGTTACTGACTTTTTTTTTTTTAGTTTAACGTGGGTGTCCGGATCAGCTTGCGTGCACCTCGACTAATCCCACGGGCCTTGAAGTTAACGATCATGTAAGCCTCCAGTGGCTATCATATAAGCAACCATATGGCTCAAATTTGAGACCACAGAAGAAACAAATTTTTTAATTCTAAACTCTTATCATTAGATTACCACTGGATGATTAGATACTGAATATTTTAATCTAAGTTCATCTTGTTATTTTAAAGAAGAATATTTATACCTTTTGTCACATCGAATTGTAGGTATCAATACTTTTCGAAAAAAATCAAAGGTCAGTTTTCAAACGCATCCTTGTCATATATGCTAGTTAGAACAAATACTTGATCGAATCAAATAGCTAGGAATGGCATTTTCCGTCTTAAATGGTATATATATATATATAACTTAATTCAACTGTGTTGGAATATTTAATTTAATGTCAATTTTCCAACGCCAATTTTCATAAGATCGATCGTACGATGATGGGAAACTTTCAATCATTTGAATTAAGTAGATGGAAAGATGTATCTAACTTAAATCTTCTGGAAAATTTGCCTTGTCAGAGAATTCTCAATTCTTGCAAGATGGAAGGTAGCTGGGGCTCGTTTTACATTTTACAACTTCTATAATCAATATACGATTTGTGGCTGAATTTTAAAAAATAATAGTACATTAGACAATAATATAAATTATATCTTAAATTTTATTTAATAGTTTAATTTATTGGATTGAGATAGTTAATTTTTTAATATGATATCAAAACCTTATTAACCAAGCGATAACAAGTTTGAATCTCACCATCTTTATTTATTTAATAAAAATTTCATATGTAATGGAATTGTAGATAGTTTAATGAAATAATAAAAATATTTTATATAAGGTATTATTTATTTTATGATATAATAGCAGTAGTTAAATCTACAATATTTAAATTAAAAACTATCAATAGTAATATATATCTTTTTTAGTTATTTTATAACCTCAATTTAAAAAACATTCTTAACCAAACACATTAAACTATTTTTTCTTCAACCTCAATTTCAACCACAGTTTTAACCAAACATATATAAATACCAAATCAACCTCAATCAAAAGTACTTTTTATAAAATAATTTTTTTCAAACCACAACCACAAAAGCTACCACAATACCAAACACATTGCGTTCTAAATGTGGTTGGGTAAGTTGATTTTTATTTATTTAAAATTATTGTTTTTTATTGTTTTATTGTTTTGATGTGTTAATATCAAAAATAATTTTTTTAAAATAAAACCAATATTATTTTGATATATTTCCAAATAAAAAATATTTTAAAAAAACAATCCCTGCTACCCTTTTAAAAATCATTTAAACAGCAGTGGGATGGACATTCTAATCCAGGAGTCATGGGAGCACAAAGGCACCAAAGAAAGAATATGCCATGCTTTCAGCTTTTTCCTCTTCTATTGTCATTTCCTAAGCTTTCAAAATACGTAATAAAAATGTAGTTATTTTTATTCGCTTCACTTTTACCAAGAGATTGATTACAATCTCGGACTGTAATTTTGAACTAATTGACTGGAAACCAAGTCTTAAAGCAACACTCTTACATTAGTCCTATGCATCTAAAGGACGGTAATGAATTCATCTTGATATGGCCTCAAAGTTTGAATATATAAAAAATTAAACTAATCATAGCATTATTTATTTAGTGTACCAAGTACATGCATATATTTCATGCCATATGACAAAAGGGTTTTATATTATGCTTATTTGAAATATCTTTCTTTTTATATAATAAGATTAAATTGCTTCTCGGCAGGGTGTTTAGTGGGTCCGGGAATTAGTCGTGGTATGCGTAAGCTGGCCCGGACATCCCGGATTATAAAAATAAAAAAAAAGATTGAATTGCACTTGGGATAATTCTTTGAAGAATCTGAGTATTTCTTTATAAATTCCACAGAGAATAGGTGCCTCACTCTGACAACATGTGAGGATCAATGTTGGTCCAAAAGAAGAAAATATTTTTCAAAAATTAACTTTTCCCATTTGTGTGGGCTACTTCCAACCCATTTTGGATTTTGCTTAAAGGTGCAACTTTTCTTTTTCTTAGAGTTTCGATTAGTGTTGGGATTTAATTATATATATATATATATATATATATATATATATATATAACTAAAAGATGCCAAGAGTAGATTCCAAGCCGGGAATATCCCATTAAGAGATCCGAATCCTCCAAAGGGCTAAACGGTCCAGGAACTTAAATTCCACATGTGGCCACAAATTAACACAGTCTTCAATTTTAACGTGTATAGAGAGTCCAGTTCATGCTCTTGATTTCGGTTTGACTGAACCCCATTTTTCCAAGTTATTAAACTATAATCCAATCACTAATTTCTTGATTTATTAAATTTACATTTCACTAGCCAGGTTATAAAGGCAATTTAAATTTAAACTGAGATGAAACGTATTTAATAGATGTTTGATCTATCGCATAGTTTTTGAACCCGAGGGATGATATTTGGTAAATCCCGGGTCAAAAATTAAATTGGTTAATTTTGGTTACTTGAATTTTTTTATTTGTAAAAATAAAAATGACATTATTTTAAGTAAAAAAAAAAGATCAACAGGGTTTGATCAGGTCTTTCCGAGCTGGTTGGGTTATGGGTCAACTTGAATTTTTGATCAAGTCATACCGGGTCAATTCTCCTTCTATTTTTATTGAAACTGGCCCGGTCTAGACCTTGGATCACGGGACAACTTGCCATTTCAGGTTGGATTTTAAAACAGTGATACGTCATTCATTTTAAAAATAGTAATATAATTTTTTTAATTTAATTATAAATATATTTTTTATGGCAATTTTTCTTCCGACCATTTCAATAATGCATCTCTTAAAATATAATAAATTCTTATAGCCAATTATCTCAACATTTGAAATAAAAAAAAATAAAAACAAATAGGAAAAAACCTTAACCATTTAAGATTAAAACAATAGCATACAAGAAAAGTAAAGTCTATCTTGAAATATAATGTCAAACTTACCCTTCCAATTGGTTGAGATTTCCCCACTCTTTTCCACTAAAAAACATCTCATGTAATAGAAGGTGGCAGTTTGTAAGTGATCTGGGCCATGCATATTTTGGCCTTTTATTTTATTTTATTTTATTTTTGAGCTTTTTAGAGAATATTATCGGTAGTTATTGATCAAGAGGGCATGGATATTCTTCAATCCCTTGGAATTATACCATGCGTCGTAAATGAGCAAAGGTCATTAGGCTTAGCTTGGGGGTTTCGCCTACTGGCTGGCTAGTAGCCAGCTGCTACAATATATATATATATATATATATATATATATATAGTTTATCTTCAAAATGAATGATGCGACGAATGGCAGAGAAATGGAATTATTTTGAGCACTCACAAATTACAGTAGATTTTTATGGATTATATATAATCTCGTATACAGAAGAAGCATACATTTTGGACTTTGGAGCAAGCTCTTCACCAACTCAGCCACCCACTATCCATGGTTTACACAAAAGTCTCTGTAATGAAGGTTTAAGAAGAGAATATACTAATTTTTTGTGCGTGTCTGTGTACTCATCCCCCGTTATAGTGGTTAAGAAGAATATTTATGTATTCATTTTATCTCATCAGTTTTTACATCTTAAAAATATTTTTTAAAAGTTTAAATATTTTTTATTTTTTTAAATTAATTTTTTTAATATATTTAAATTGTTTTGATGTTATGTGTCAAAAATAATTTTTAAAAATAAAAAATATATTATTTTAAAAAATCACACATCGTGGTTAGGTGTCACCTCAACATTAAACGATAAGGAACAACCATGGAAAAGATTGGTGATCAAAATTAAATTTGGGCACAGCATAGAGTCCTATCTCGTGGAGCATGTCTGAAAATAGGGGTTCTTTAGGCCCTTTCCTGGACCCATAACTTTCACTCATAGTTTTGAAACCCGATTCAGTGGTCGACCCGGTCTAATGACCGGGTCACGGGTCAAATAGGTTGACCAAAAAAAATACCGACTCTTTAAAGAATGTAGAAATATGCAAAGCCTCAACAACGTTGACTTTGGTGTTAATACTTCAAATTCCTTTCAAAATTTGGTAGTCGTGCATTTATTGAAACTGTTCATTTTGGTTTTCTCTCTATGATTCTGCTATTCGTTGTTGAAAGCTAAAAAAATAGAACTCATTCGAGAGGGCTCGTGACTCATACTTCAAAAATAAAAAAGGAAGACAGACAGAGAGTACTATGGAGAGTGGAGAGGAATAACTGGGATTTTAAGCAAAAATATGCATTGGATCTCCTCTAGAGAATAGACTCACCTGGAACACATTCACTACTGGGTATTGACATCTTAATGCGTTGCAATCTGGACTTCTACGATCTCTATGTCGGGGGTGCATTTCAAGCTTAAGCCCCATTATATAAAGCGCAGTTTCACACCTTAGTGCATCTCTTTTCGTTCTCTTTCTTGTTCGTAAAGGTGGATCAAAGAAAGGTAGCTTGCTTCTCTCCTGGAGATCCGCTTTTCCGACTAATGACAGAGCCCCCCGGCAGGGAGGCATTTATTCGTCTTCATCGTTTTGGCTTTTTAAAAGGCCAAAACGATGTAGTTTAATGTCTCTGTATAAAAAAAAAAAAAAGAGGTTGGGTCTTAGCCGGGTTTACCCGGGTCGACCGGGTTTTGCCGGACCAACTTCCGGGCAGGTTTTTACTCAGACCCGGACAAGTCCCAGGCCCGAGTTGGCCGGGTTCCAGGTTGACCCACCGGGCCGGTCCAGGTTTCAAAACTATGTTTTCACCCTCAAAATAAGTACAATGATTATTTTGCATGAACCCATCATTTGTTACTATTATTTTGGGTTTGTTATTGTATCTGATCTTTAGTTCTTTTCTTGCATGTTTTTAATATATATATAAAAATTCACTCCATTTTTTTTATTATTAAAAAGAAATTCTTTTATAAATAACATCAATCATTCACATTCCTGTTATCTTTTAACAGATTTTTTATTTTTCAATTTTAAATATTTTCTCTTTTTTTTCACTCTTTTAATTAATTGATTCATTTTATTTTTAAGTAGTGTTTAATTACTGTTTCGAGATTAAAAAACAAAAATATTAAAAATACACAAAACATATCTCATGTATCTTCTATTTTAAAATAATATAAATTCAATCTAGAATTATTTTAAAGATAAAATTATTAAATCTAGATTTAGCATTGGAAGAATCGGAACAATAAAGGATGAAGTGGGACATTACTGAAACCTCAGGGACCAACACGTACTTTACACAACTAATAAAATAAACAATTAAATCTAGTGTTTCTGGATAAAGTATAAAACCAGAGATATACCTTTTCTAGAAAATAAATGTAAACTCAAAATCGGATATTCCAATACTAACCTCTCGAATATTCTTCTCTTTACCGTTATATCTCCCCCTCTCCTTCACCTTCTCTCATTCTCCCACTTTCTTTCTTGTTTTCTCAGCAACCAAATATTCTTCTCTCAAAATGAAATTCGGAAAAAGCTTAAGCAATCAGATTGAAGAAACATTACCTGAATGGAGAGACAAGTTTCTCTCTTACAAAGAACTCAAGAAAAGATTGAAACTCATCGAACCAAACAACAACAACACAAGCAAGAACAATGGAGACTCCCGGCCAATGAAAAAACCGAGATTGTCTGCCGCCTCTGCTGATGCTGGTGGTGGTGATTGTACGGAAGGTGGTGGAGCAGATAGCAAGGAAGTAAGTATGACAAGGGAAGAGATTGATTTTATTAAGCTGTTAGAAGATGAGCTTGAGAAGTTTAACAGTTTTTTTGTTGAGAAAGAAGAAGAGTACATCATCAGATTAAAGGTAACCTTTTATTTTATTTTTTCAATTTTCTTATATGATCTGTTTGGTTTCTGAGAAAACCTTTTATTTTCCGAGTCGATTAGAGAAAATTAAAACTGTTAATGAGGAATTAGTGAACATAACAGCGTAGATTAGTGAAATTCGTTAATGAAACGGTGTCGTTTTAGCATGGGATCTGTTTATACTGTAACGTACAGTTAAAACCGTAAGTTGCCAGCTGTGGTGGTATCGACAACTGGCGCGCACCCCCTAAATGTGGAGTAGTGGTAGTCAGGGAATTGTGCTTTGGTATATTCTCTGTACCGTCTAATTAATCAACGCTACAAGTTGAAGCATATATATATATATATATATATATATATATATATATATATATATATATATATTAGGACCCATTGGGTTTTTGCTAATGGATCGGATGGCAACATTAGTTTAACTAGTAGGAGGGTTACATAACTGTTATTGTTGGTACATAGACTGTGTAGAAATATTGAAGACAGTAGTGATCATTGAATTTTACTTGAAATGAATGTAATTATTAAAGGGTTTACACTTTACATGGTGAAGTGGGTGCATCATAGATGGGGTTCTTGATTTTGATGTGTTGTTGGTAAGAAAATATATTTCAACCAATGAATTCTTATGTTATAATTGTGATGATCAAAATTTGGAAGAATATATCACCCTCTACTTATCATGTTGGTGAAGCTTTACACTTGTAGAGCTACATGGCCTGCAAGTGCTAGGAGATATTTTAATGCATTTGTAGCTTTTGATTTGCCCCTGAAAGTAACTTAAATAGTTGTTAATCTTGTCTTCTTGTGGTGATTATAATGACGAACATTGTTTTTTCTTTTAATTACCTAATGTATAGATTTTGTGTTGGGCTAGACATTGATGTGAGAAGACATTTGTTTAGGCTAGATGTTCAAGCTATGACTTAGTGTAGAGATTTTAAACAGATTCTTTAGAGAGTCATAGTTGAGGAGTTTGAGGTTGGTTTTTCAAATCTGTGGACTGTATTTGTTAAGGATGGTGGGTAGAGATTCTTAAGAATAATAAACTTGGGTTCGCTTTATACTTTGTTTAATCGCTTTGAATGATCACTTTAACAAGAAAGGAATAAGATGCTAAAGTGCCTTAGGTTTTTGTGATCTGTTTTTGGACCTTATTTCAGTTAGCAAAGTAAAAATAGAATCTGCTCTTTGGCTAGGAAAATTGAAAAAACTTGTGATTGTGATGCAGGAGTTGCAAGATAGTGTGGCAAAGGCAAAGAATTCCAATGAAGAGATGATAATAATTAGGAAGGAGATCGTAGATTTCCATGGAGAGATGGTTTTGCTGGAGAATTATAGTGCTCTGAACTATACAGGTACTAACATACTTCCTCTTGGCTGTTAAATTTGCTCATATCATATTGGCACAAAAATATATCATGGCTAATCTTGCTTGCTTTCAACAGGATTGGTAAAAATACTAAAGAAATATGATAAAAGAACTGGTGCTCTCATTCGCTTGCCCTTCATCCAGAGGGTTTTGCGACAGCCTTTCTTCACCACTGATTTGCTCTACAAGCTTGTTAAAGAATGCGAGGCAATGCTAGACCGCTTTTTCCCTTTGAGAGAACCACCATCTTCTTTTGAAGCAGCCGACGGGGATGACTCATGTGATCCTTCAACCTCTTCGACTACCACAAATGATAGCACAATCAGTTTCCCCAAGGAACTTGCAGAGATTGAACTTATGGAGAGTTCATATATGAAGAGCACAATATCAGCATTGCGGGTTCTGAAGGAAATTCGAAGCAAAAGTTCCACTGTTAGTGTTTTTTCATTGCCACCACTTCAAATGAGTGGTTTGGAAGATACTTGGAAAAAGGTTCCTATACTGGAACAAGAAGCCAAGTAGCAGCAGGATTTTGAGGAGGGATGCAGGACTGGCCTTGCCCCCCCTCCATTTTGTAAAATTTCCTCTCTTTTTTTTTTCCCTTTCGTATTTTAAATCCCCTTTGAGTATAAAAAGAAACTGTAGTTTAGTAAAAAGCTCAAGCAACCATGTGTCCAAACTTCAGGAGGTTGAATTAATAGATGGAAGATGGGAGTGCGGAATTCGATACAGGTGAGAGCTCCAGTTCTGAAGTTAAGCGAAGGAACGAACTCCTTTGCCAAAACACCAGTATATAGCCCCACAAACCACAAGTAGGACTAAAATCCCCAAGATAATGCTACGAGCTGTAATGCTTTGGTGGATGAGGCCAAAATGAGCTTCTCCATGAACATATATAAATATTAAGATCCACTGCTTTTTGACTTTCTGGTTTCTAGAGCATAATAGAGATCCCATGCATTTGGATTTCGTTGTCCTTGAAGGTTCTGAGTCATGTGCATAAACCGTCCACAGTTTTGAGCTTGCCTTGGAAATTGAAAGTACTAAATCATGGACGTAATGGATGAAAGCTTGTGGACCAATTTAGAGTGCGTTAAAACCTTAAAATCCACAAGAGTTTGCCCAGGAGTGCTTTAGTTTTTTTTAATTATTTTTTAAGTTAATGTTTTTTATTTTATTTTTTAATATTTATTTAATTAAAAATTATGCTTTGTTTTTTTTACGCTTAACATTGGTTTTATTATTATTTTTTATTTAATTGAGTTACCTCCTATCTTTTTATTTATTATTCTTTCTTAAATCTATTTTTTTAAAATACATTTTATCCTTGAATTAAATAAAATTTATTTATTGAATACTGAATGATGCTTACTTCATTTTATTATACTTGATTTTTTTCCTGTATATTGCTCTAGTAATCCATACGATTTTTTTTATGTTGTCGTTCAAAATTTTATGGTCGGATTTGAACCATTTTAGCAAGTTTTTATTTTTTATAATAAGCGATGTCACAGTAGAGTGATAGTGGGATATTAATATTTTTTTCTTTTGAATATAATATCAGCGACTCATTTTTAGTGATTGTTATAAAATATTTTTTTTATACTTCATATGTTATCATCATTACTTGAAGTTTAAATTAAATTATTAGATTACTTCTTTATAAATATATCATCATTAAATCCAATCTAGTTAATAACTCGTTTTTCTGACTTCTTTATAAATATAAGCATCTTTTTGTGTGTTAAATTTTTTGACTGCAGGTGGTGCTGCGTGGTAGGGGTGAGCAAAAAAACCGAAAAACTGAAAAAACCGATTAAACCGAGAAAACTGAGAAAAAAATAACGGAAAAAACCGAACCGAAAAAAAAAACCAATTAAAATTTTTGTAAAAATTTTCGGTTCGGTTCGGTTCGGTTTTAGTTTCAGAAACCTGAAACCGGAAAAACCCCAACCGAACCAAACCGGTTCGGTTTAAGGGGTACTATAGTATAAATACAAAAAAAAACGCGTTATCTTTCTTAACCCTAGTCGTCCTTCTCCTTGCTCCTGAGCCGCTCCCTCAACTCACAATTCATAATTTCACATCTGTAACGAAATCAATCCATCTTCATCTACAGGACCACAGCCAGCCACATCCCTCTCTCACCATCTTCATCTTCAAACACCAGTCAGCCACATCCCTCTCGTCCCTCCCTCACACGGTCACACCCAACCTTGAATCGTAGGACACATAGTCCAGATTTAGCAAAAAAGACACAAAAAGAAAAAGCAGGAAGGCATTCGTCATTTGTTGTGGGGGCCTCGGGTGTTTGTAAAGCACTCCACTCCATGTTTTTGAAACGCTGCAGCTGCAATTCCTTCACTAGCTAGATCTACTTGTTTGGCTTTGGACATTCCTTCCACTTGAATCCACAGAGACGAGAGGAAGCTTGGAGTTTTGCTAAGGAAGTTGCATTTGTTTCTGGATCCAAGCGCCATCATTTGAATCCAAGGATACATGTTTCGCTTTATCTTCTTCTTCGCTTTTAGCATGTAAATTTCTAGTTTTTTTTTTATAAATTAAATTCGATCATTCTTACAGTAAGATGTCTTGTTGTTGTGGTGGTTAATTGAGAAGCAGGCTTGTTTAGCTTAAAAATGGAGGAACCACTAGGTGACGAGGGGGCTAGAAAGGCCCCGACTTCAGAGAGACAGGTTTTCTGGTTTTTTCTATTAAAAAAACGAACCGAACCGAACCGAAACCGGTCGGTTCGAACCGGTTTCGGTTTGAATTTTTAAGTTTTTTAAAATTTGATTTTGGTTAGTTTTTTAGTTAAAAACCGAACCGAACCGGTTTTGCTCACCCCTACTGCGTGGTCGCCAATAAAGTGTGTGTGTGTGTGTGTCTCTCTCTCTCTCTCTATATATATATATATATATATATATATATATATATATATATATATATATATATAGAGAGAGAGAGAGAGAGAGAGAGAGAGAGAGAGAGAGAGATGTTTGAAAAATAGGGTTGAGATTCTGGCCCAGCCTTGTGTTGAGGCTGCTTCAGCTACCTTTTTGGGTTTCTTTGGAAGCAGGTTCTGATTATCAGAGTTGGGCTGAGAGCCTTCTCCTTTGCTTGCGCAAAGTGTATTGGATTTAATGCATGCATGTAATACTCCATTGGTTTTCGCTACACTTGATCAATCAAAATTCAAATATAATTGTGCATTGATATTCTTATATGTTGGGTTAATTAGGTATGCACCTTTTTCCTTTTCTTTTCTTTTTCCTGAAAAAACCATTTTCTCCACGTTTTCCATCCTCTAATTTGTTGTCTTTTTGCCCATTAATTTTATTGTTACTATATGTTTGTACCTGAAGATTGGTTGGGATTAGTAAGTGATTTCCACGTCTTCAAGAACTAGAAATTTCAACTTTGCATCACAAAATAATGTTGTTGAAATATATATATTCTGCCTCTAAAGGCATGTGAAAACTGCTGAAACCAGTGGCGGAGGGAGGGGGGGCTAGCAGAGGCCCCGGCCCCCCGCAAGGAAATGCCTCTCCCTTGTAGGTGAGTGTGATTATAGAGAATATTGTTGAGAAAAAAATGCTCCAGTTGAGTCAAATGACTTAACTTTGTAGAGAGAAACCATATATATATTATTATTATTTTTAAGGCCTGATTGCTGCTTCTAAAGCTTGCGACCATAATCATCTCAACATTAAATTTTAGAATTTTTTATGATTTTTATCCATTGAAAAGGTTTTGACTTTACTTGAGATTTTATGTGGTATTTTGAGATTCACTACAAGATTTAACAGTTTTACCGACGGAATTTTTCCGTCGGCGTAAGACACATATTCTGTCAGTAATTAATTTACCGACGACATCACCGACGGAAATTATCCGTCGGTGAATCCTTCATCGGTAATTTTTTATCCGTCGGAAATAAAAAAATAAAATTACCCGCTTCATTTCGTCGGTATATCCCTCGGTAATAATATTTTTTTATTACCAACGGATTTACCGATGGAAATTCCATCGGTAATTATTTAAAAAAAATTAAAAAAAAATTCATTTTATAAAATTATAAAATAATTAAATTAACATAAATCAACACTGTATAATATATACTCAAAATGCTTGAAAAAAAAAGAAGAAAATCAACTCAAACAAATTTGCAACAAATAAATAAAATGAAAAAATAAATTCAACTAAAAAAATTCATATGAAAAAAATGAAGTTGCAATTGCTAAAAATTTAAAAATCCTATAAATAAATCAACTAAAAATTAATCTCATATGAAAAAACAAATCTCACAACAACATTTATACAATTATTAAGAACAAAAACAATTAAAAATAAAATAAAAAACAAATATAAAGGGTTAAAAAATCATGAAAAAAGAAGAAAAATCTTACTTTAATGTAGTTGCAAGTGAAGCTAAGGAGAGAAATTTTTTTTCGTAAAGCATATTAATTAAAAAAAACTAAGAGGATAAAAGAAGAAAGAAGAAGAAGACATACCCGAGCATGGAGAAAAAAAGAAGGAGATGAGGAGAGAAAAGAAGAGAAAGAAAGAGATATTGATGTTTTTTACATATAGTGAAGAAGAAGAAGAAGAAGAAGAAGAAGAAGTAGAAGTAGAAGTAGAAGTAGAAGAATAAGAAGAAGAAGTAGTAGAAGAAGAAGAAATAAGTCTGTCTCTTGTGAAATAAGGGATTCGGGCTTTTTATTGGGGCGCGTTAGCGACGGATTTACCGACGGATAATTGAATATTAATATTTTTTAATTATTTCATTGGTAATATTTAATTTAAATTTTCAATTTTGTAAAAAGTTTTCAGAAATCGCCAACAATTACCGATGATTTTTCAGTCCGTCGGTGATTCCGTCTGTAATATTTAAATGAAAATTTTAAATCATTTGAATATTTTCAGAAAACCGCCAAATAACACCGACGACTTTGTCCGTAAAGAACAACAATTAACAGTGCAATTGGAAAGTGAACAGTTCTGGAGCTCTCTGGAAAATACCGACGGATTTTGTCCGTCGGTGATTCCCTTTGTAATTGACATGATGGACAATGTAAACAAGTTTATCGACGGATTTACCGACGGATTTTACCGACAGAATTTATTCCGTCGGTAATTCCGTTGGTAAATCCTGACACATCATCATTTTTTTTTGCTTTGTTTTAATTTTTTTGTCCCTCCGTAATTCCCGCGGTATATACCGAGGGAATATGTCCGTCGGTAAAATCCCTCGGAAATTTACCGACGGAAATATTCCCTCGATATTTCCGTTTGTATTTATCAGTTTTCTGGTAGTGATTAATGGCGAAGTTCAAGATTCACACGTGGTTTGAGATATTGTAACTCTTAGTTTAGCATTAGAAAATTTGTGTTGTGTGCGCTACTTTGAAGATCAACATTCAGTTTTTATGCTATGGCCCTCTAATTTTTTTTTCTTGCTCCGCCCTGGCTGAAACCATGGATTAATTCATGGAATATAAATTTGTGGTGTAATGGTAGGGTACCTTCCAAGCAAAAAATGGAAATTATACTGCTGGCCACTAACCTGTCGACCCAACACCTTCTTGATCTACCCCCAAAAAAGTATTATCGGTTAATTGATGTGTCAATCCAAAGAAAACAATTAGAAAGACAATGTGCTTTCCTAGATCATATATATATTTGTTCAAGACAATAAAAAAAACAAAGGAAAACCCTGTGGAGTCTCCCAAATGGTCAAGGATTTGCTTGATCGAGCATGAATTAGAAGCCCATTTTCGGAAGATTCGTCCAGGCAAAAATGTTTGAATTAATTAATACCTTCGTTGCCAAACAAAGAAAACTCAATGAAAATACTTACAAGCTGGATGTGCCAAACGTGAGAGTGAACCATGAACCTACTAGTTTAAAAACAATTAAAGAATTTCAGCTTCTCATCAAGCTTTGGAAGGAATCAGACAAGTGAAAAGCAAAGAAAGTTTTAAGTTTTGATTTGTATTTTCCAGCAATCTTTCAGTCTAAATATTTAAGCTATTGGATAAAATCTCAATAATAGTTTTATATTAATCTCTTCTTAAGTAAAAGCTTTTTAAATTTAAAACTTGTAAAGATACGGACTATCTTCGATAATAAAATTTAAACTCGTGATCACTTAATTATTAAAATTCTAATATCATGTTAAAAATTATCTCAACTCAAAAGTTTAAACGTTAATAAGATCCTAAGAATAATTTTATAGTAATCATGTATGAATTCTTAATAACAAATTAATCAGACACATTAATCGGTTGTTTTTATGCATGTATTCACTTAACAATCATATGCAAGTGCCAGTGGGAATGTCATGATAACACGAAAAAGGTTACCATTGCATGTAAGCTAACCAAAGCTCTCTACCTAATCCATGCAGACACATAATTTGTTCAATGTTGGAATTAAGCTCATGTGAATGCAAAGAAAAAATTATAGGAAAAGAAGGGTATATATATAATAAAGGTGAAAAATACCTACAAGACGCGTTAAAGAATATAAAAAGCAAAAGAATCAAAGATGAAAGATGAGCCCTGTAGCTCCTTCAAAAAATATACAATCATAAGTGAAATCCACTCTACTCCTAACAAACGAGGATGAAAAGGAGCTGCACCACTACTATTTCTTTGGTCCCACGCGTCTCCACTAACAAAAGAAGGTAGATCAGCAGCCCAAATTTCAATGAAATGGACACCAAAGGAAGTGGATTGAGAAGCATCGAGCAATTATTAATTTGGCTATAAATACCATGTATAATGCAAATTCCGGTGGTGATTAATTAATAAGTGAGAAAGAGTAGAGCAATGGAAGGATTATGGCTGGTTGTTTTGGTGATTTTTGTAATGGCTTTGTCTGTGCAAAGCCAATTGAAAACAGGGTTTTATTCTACTTCATGTTCGAAAGCTGAGGCCATTGTTAGGTCCACTGTTGAATCTTACTTCAAAAAAGATCCCACCATTGCTGCTGGATTGCTCAGGCTTCATTTTCATGACTGCTTTGTCCAGGTATATGTGTGTGTGTGTGTGTGTGTGTGTGTCTATATATATATATTCTCCACCTCCTGTAGCATGTTTGTATAATTGTCAATAATCTACATGGACTAATAACATTAATGTTCTTTTATATATAGGGCTGCGATGGTTCAGTATTGATTGCGGGGTCTTCTGCCGAGAGAAATGCCTTGCCGAATCTTGGATTAAGAGGTTTTGAAGTAATTGATGATGCTAAATCACAGATTGAGGCCTTATGCCCTGGGGTGGTCTCATGTGCTGACATACTAGCTTTGGCTGCTCGTGATGCTGTGGACTTGGTAATTCAGATCCCTTCACCCTCAATTTCCAATACTTGAATGAAAGAGTTACATGAATTTGTATGCATGGTTTCCTTAAGGGTTGTGCTTATTGTAATATTTTCAGAGTGATGGTCCAAGTTGGTCAGTCCCAACGGGTAGAAGAGATGGCAGGGTCTCTTTATCATCCCAGGCCTCAAATTTACCTTCACCTCTAGACACCGTAGCTGCCCAGAAGCAAAAATTTGCTGATAAAGGCCTGGACGATCACGATCTCGTAACCCTCGTCGGTATAAATCTTTTCTTTCCCATTCTAAGTTAATTCGCAGTACTAAGAGGTTGAGACTAAGCCAATCTCTTCGATCTGGTTCAAGACTTGCTACATAATCATGCCGAGGCCAGAGAACTCATGAAAATCCTAGTTCTTGTAACCAAGTATGAGTTTTAAAGAAAAAACGTATCTTCTTAACCATCAGGCTGGACTTCGGTTTCAAGAAATAATTTTACTGTCGCATGTTTTGTAGCATATTGTTATGGTGCTTGTTTATGTTTCAGGGGCACATACCATTGGCCAAACACACTGTCAATTCATTCGATATCGCCTATACAACTTCACAACAACAGGCAACGCAGACCCGACAATAAACCAATCATTCCTATCACAACTTCAAGCTCTATGTCCCAAAAATGGCGATGGCACAAAACCAGTTCCATTAGACAAAGATAGCCAGACAGATTTTGATACAAGCTTCTTCAAGAACGTACGTGATGGCAATGGAGTTTTGGAGTCGGACCAGAGACTTTGGGATGACGCTGCAACACGTGATGTTGTGAAAAAATATGCTGGCACCATAAGAGGATTACTGGGACTTAGGTTTGATATTGAGTTTAGGCAAGCTATGGTTAAAATGAGTAGCATTGAAGTGAAAACTGGGACTGATGGAGAGATAAGAAAAGTCTGTTCAAAGTTCAATTAATCAATCAAAGGAGTGCTGTGACCTAAACAATTATACACAGAATCAGTGCAACATGTACTAGTACTGTATTAAAATGTAGTAAGAAAAACAAGTTTGCTTCTTGGTTCAATGGACTGCTTTAAATTGTAGATAAAGGTGTTGGACGTGATTCAGATTTCAATTGCTTTGAACTGCTTTGATAGTAATATTTAATACTTTAATAATTATTTTTCTCAACAATAAAAATATTTTAAAACAGATACTATTTTTACTTATCATCTTATAATATTACTTAAGAATCATATTAAAGTTGAAAAGCAAGTTCAACAATTTTTTTAAATTGAAAAAGAAAGAAAGGGTCGGTGTTGGACCCAAAACAGAAAAATATTCAAGGTGGCTAGAAAATCATTTAAATTTTATTTAAAGGTCGCAGTGTTTAAATTCTAAATTTTATTTTTAATCTATTTTGACACAAAACACTTAAGAATCACCTTCAAAATTCCAATAAAATAACTCTTTAACACAAAACACTCTAAAATAATCTAAAATTACAATCAAGCTCAACCCACCTTTTCAAGCAAGAAGAATGTAAAAAAAATCATCATTATTAAGCTTCTCTTCTTGAATGGAAATCGTTGACATCAAATTTAATTATTTTGGTTCCTAAAATCGTGATAAACAATAACTTTCACCCATTTTTTAATAACTTTTTCTGTAGTTTACAATCAATAAAAATTATAATGAATTTAGGATTAAGCATGTATTTTTTCTGTAGTTTACAATTAATTTGAAGTGTTTATCATAATTGCAAATCTAGTTTCATTTAATTTTATTAGGTTATAAAAAGATTTATTTAATAAGAAAAAAAAGTTTGAAAACTACAAAAAAAAAAGGGCCACCATTCTCCAATATAATGAAGAGCTGTTGTGGGTGGGCAAGAAAAATAATTTGTGTTGGTTCTACAATTCTCCACGGCACGGAGCGCAAACAGCCACAAACAAAAGAGGCCCAAATTCGTCGCTAACCTCAAAACTCGAAGTCTCAAATTAACAATGGGAAAGTGTAATTTGGGTCTTATAGTTTCAGAGACTTTCTCTTTCAATCTCTATTGTTTCAAATTGTCCTGATTTTAACTTTGCAGTCTCGAGAAGTTTTAATATTGCCATTTGTTGTTGAATACCTAACGAATGCTCTTTCTTTTTCCTTTTCTTTTAATTTATTTATTTTAATATAACCCCATATGCTGAAGTAGTAGCATGTCATCACACTCACATATAAAATGATTTAGCTTTCCTTTTAATTAAGAATTTTTTGGGGAAACAAAATCATCAACTTAGATTCTTTACTATAAAATATATAAAAAACAAAAAAAAATCCTTACATTATAAAATTGATGTTAGAAACATTAAAAGAATAGGAGTGAAAGTGAAATATTGCTAAAGCTATAGGTCCCAAAACACACTTTACCGCAGACCATATCTATCAGCACAGGTCCAATAGCATAAAACTCCATAGATGCGCACAACTACAAGGAAAGCTGGAAAGGAGAGGAAACCCATACTCCACTATTCAATTCTCCCATTTTTTTTTATCTTTTTCACATAGCCTAGACTCACTCAAATACACAGACAGACAGACAGAGACTACTGTATCCGTGTCTATCCCTTTGTCTTCAAGAGTACTTAAACCTCCATTTGAAGCCAACACATCTTTCTTTTATTGCCCTCTCTTAAACTTTCTTTAATCAAAGAAGGTGCCGTGTACTCTTTCTTTCTTCATAAAATTTTCTAACTTTACTGTCAAATTCCAATATTTATTGGCCAACATGGCTTCTCTGACTCCAATCTCTAAAACCCAGTTTTTATTTAACAAGCCCCACCTCAAATCCTCATCTCCTTGTCCTGGAACTTTTTTTCAATCAAGTTTGGTGTCAAAAAGGTTGTCTTTTCAATTTAAAGTTCCATTCTTTGATAGAATGCCTTTGAAAGCTGCTACTGTTGTGTCTGCTACAACAGCTGAGAAGCCTAAGAAGAGGTATCCAGGTGAGGCAAAAGGGTTTGTGGAGGAGATGAGGTTTGTTGCTATGAAGTTGCATACAAGGGAGCAAGCAAAGGAAGGAGAGAAGGAGGTGAAAGAGAAAGAAGAAGAGGCTGTGCGTAAATGGGAGCCTACTATTGACGGGTACCTGAAGTTTTTGGTTGATAGCAAGTTGGTTTATGATACACTTGAAGGGATTGTGGAAAAAGCTGTTTTTCCTTTTTGTAAGTTTGATTCTTTTTTTAAGGTTTTTATTTATGAATTTCTTGATATCCTTTTGTTAGTTTGATTTTGTTTTGGATGATTTGTTTGCCTGTCTTTTAATACTGTTTATGTTTGTCCCTGAGGTGTGGGAATGGTTATCTCGTTTGGTTCAGTGATTGTTATTGAATTGCTTGAAGGATTGTGTTACTGTAGTCTTTTGATTTAGCTTCTATTTGTCTGCACTAGTAATTTTTTCTAGGCATTATGGAATTCAAAGTTATTGTTGGCAAATCAGCCCTCTATTATGGAAGTTTGACTTTCAATTTGTAATTCATAAATTGCCCTTTAGTATGAGGGGTGGGGTATGTTTCTGCTAAAAGTGAGGTTCGGCTTAGTTATGGTAAAGCATAGACTCTCATTTAAGTTTAAGGCTTTGGTTCTACTGGTTGAGTGCTCCTTTTGCAATGTGGAATAGAAGAACAGCCATATTGCAGGGTTCCCAATCCAACACCCCCCACTACTTTCATCTCGAATTGTCCTTATGGAACTTAGAAAGTAAGACTGATGGAAATCAATGTCTGTTGTGGTTAATGATCATAATAATGAACAAAAGTTGGACATGCTTTTACATTTACCACTCCATGTCTGTAAAATGCATGGGGAGGAATCGCTTTGGTGGTGTTTTGGTTTTATTGTTTTATATCAATGCATCCCCAAGTTCCCTTTTGCACTCGTTGTAGCTTGTGCACATTTTGTAGACCATGGTGTACAATATGTGTAATGACTTTCACTTATGAGAGAGCTTAAACTCTAAATCTGGTTTTATCTTTTCCCTTAGATGCTGAGTTCAGAAACACTGGATTGGAAAGATCTGAAAAGTTGGCAAAAGATTTGGAGTGGTTCAAAGAGCAAGGGTATACCATTCCGGAACCTTCTTCTCCTGGTGTTACCTATTCACAGATCCTGCAGGAATTGTCAGAGAAGGATCCTCAAGCATTTATTTGTCACTTCTACAATATATATTTTGCCCACTCTGCTGGTGGTCGAATGATTGGGAGGAAGGTAAGCAAATATTATTAACTTGAAAATGTGCCAAAAATATTTTTCATGCTACATGATATGCGTTTACATGGATGGAGCTATATTTATAGCTTCATGGTTAGCTGATATTTGGTACTATTTGATGTTTGGGCATGTGCTTGAGGGAATTTTGAAGCCTCTTTTCTTTTTCCTCAAGAGTATTTATCTGTATACTGATTTCTCTGCGACCTAAGCTTTATTTTCTTATGTACCATAATCCATTTAAGAGATAATTTTTGTTAACACAACAGGATAGCAGTTTTGTAATGAATTAGGAATGTGCTTTTCCTCTTGTCAATTATGGTCTGGTTTGCATAAAGGTTGTCTGGCAGCAGCTATGTGGATATAACCCAGTGCGGTGCCTGATACAGGCACTGGTAACATTTTTCAATGAGCTCAACCTTTTGATTTTTCAGATGTGTCTTGAAATGCAGCTAGATAATATCAATAATATTTTCGTTTGTGAGGTGCTATATTCACTTTTACCATTTTGTTTTGCATCAGGTTGCTGAGCAGTTACTTGAGAAAAAGGAGTTAGAATTCTATAAATGGGATGGTGACCTTTCCCAGCTGTTGCAGAATGTCAGGGACAAATTGAATAAAGTTGCGGAGGTATTTCTTTCTATTCTCGCAAAATTTCCCTGTTAATCTCATTTCATTGCTAATTTCAACCTGGTATCATTAATATGACTCACTTTACTTCTATGAACATTCTGTTATGAGTTCTACAACCTCGTAACTATAATGTGTTGATTGTTGGGATTGCTCAGAGCTGGACCAGAGAGGAGAAGAACCACTGTTTAGAAGAAACAGAGAAATCATTCAAGCATTCAGGGGAGATTCTTCGCCTGATATTATAGTGATGTTATAATTGCTTGACATACTTGTAGTCTTGTGTAAAGGCGCAAGCCTCAAGTATTTGTGTATACGATGAAGTCTTTTCTTTTTCCATTGTAACTTTACTATCAATGAAATCATGTAACTTATGTTGTACTTTATTCAATATAATAAATTCAATCACCTTAACTTTGGCCAAAGCGTAGTGTTGAAACGCAGGAGATCATTTATGAACTCTCTGGCATTGGACTACGTTCCCTCACTTTTGAAATTTTGTTACAGAAGAATTCTTTGAAGTGTGGGATGGTGTTCATGTTAAAAAAATGGTAGAAGTGATTGATTATCAGATTGTGGAGTAGATGCTCGGGCAATGAATTTTGAGATAGTTGGATTCTGCTGCTGAAAACGGGTCCCGAACCTTGAATGTCATGGGAAGGAGATGGTGATGGCATCATGTTGAAGCTGGTCTTATGACCTTTGCACTGCGAGTGTGCCAAGTTACTGAAGCAGGTCTATACCCTGAGACCATTTCGACCTACTAGTTAGGTGACCTGTAGCACAAATCGGTTTAAATATTTTTTAACCATGAAAAAAATGCTAAGGTAACATAAATGTTTTTAAGAAATCATAAAAAAAAAAAAACTCAACACGAGTTTAATCAATTTAGTTAATTTAATAATATAAATAAATAAAATATAATGATAATAAATAAATTGACAAAGAAAAAAACTTAATCTCAATCTAACTAAGTTAGCATGTCAAATTTATTTTGTTAGCATGTCAAATTTATGACATAATCATGATACTAGAGTAACCTTGTTGAAACCAAATCGAATAAAATTTTGATGCTTAATTATCAAACAACTCAATATTAAAGAGAAAAACTGGAAAAAAAAATTAAAAAGCAATAAAAAAGACCTGAGTTAACCACCTAAGCCGACGACCATGGATATAGAATTGAGATAACCGCATAGAAAAAATATACAAAAAAATAAAAATGAAAGCATGATAACCCATTCTCATAAATCAAATGTTGAAGGATAAAATTAATACAAAAAATTAATTTATAAATTTTTTTTCTAAAAAAGATCAAAGTCAACTTATGTTCACCTTCGAAATCCGTGACTTTGGTCATGAGCCCAAGATTAACCTCATGGAAAGAAAACAAAAAAAATTAACGAAGCAAAATTATCAATCAAATAAATGTCAATAGATGAAATTGAAAAATAATAATAATAAAAAGGATCCAAAATCAAATAAATATCAGTAAAAAGAATGATGATCAAATTTCACATAAAAATAAATTGAAATCAAATGTTGAGGAGCGAAATTGAAAAAAAAATCAATTAAGAAAAGAAAAAAAAACAACAATCGAAAGAATGAGGACCAAACTTAATATAAAAGTTAAATGAAACCAAATGATGAGAGACAAAATTGAAGAAAAAAAAACTCAACATGAGTTTAATCAATTTAGTTAATTTAATAATATAAATAAATAAAATACAATGATAATAAATAGACTGACAAAGAAAAAAAACCTAACCTCAGTCTAACTAAATTAGCATGTCAAATTTATGACATAATCATGATACTAGAGTAACCTTGTTGAAACCAAATCGAATAAAATTTTGATGTTTAATTATCAAATAACTCAATATTAAAGAGAAAAACTGAAAACATAATAATTAAAAAGCAATAAAAAAGACCTGAGTTAACCACCTAAGCCGACGACCATGGATATAGAATTGAGATAACCCTATAGAAAAAAAATACAAAAAAATAAAAATGAAAGCATGATAACCAATTCTCAATAAATCAATGGTTGAAGGATAAATTTGATACAAAAAATTAATTTATAATTTTTTTTTAAAAAAAGATCAAAGTCAATTTATGTTAACCTTCAAAATCCGTGACTTTGGTCATGAGCCCAAGATTAACCTCATTGAAAGAAAATAAAAAAATTAATGAAGCAAAATTCTCAATCAACTAAATGTCAATTGATGAAATTGAATAATAATAATAATAATAAAAAGGATCCAAAATCAAATAAATAGTAGTAAAAAGAATGATGATCAAATTTCACATAAAAATAAATTGAAATCAAATGTTGAGGAACGAAATTGAAAAAAAAATTCAATTAAGAAAAGAAAAAGAAAAGAAAAGAAAACAACAATCGAAAGAATGAGGACCAAACTTAATATAAAAGTTAAATGAAACTAAATGATGAGGGATAAAATTGAAGAAAAAAATCAATAAAAAAGATAAAAAAAATAAAACAAATAGTAATTAAAAGAATGAATACCAAATTGAATGAAAAAAAAATGATAGGACACCTTTATATATTGGCGCGTTAGTGCGAAACCCGAGAAGAAAAGAAAAGAGAAATGAGAAGAAAAAATATCTAGTAGATTCCAATTGTTGTGTTGTTGTGTACACATGCCTAACAACCAAGAAGAGCATGTTAGGACACTTCCAACAGAACCATGGAAGGTGGTATTTTACTATCTTATGTTGCCCAACACATTGTTTGAAGAAGGTGGAGGCTCTCCACACGCCGACACATATGTTGCACGAGCTAGCAACTTTTGATTTTTAGATTATATTTTATATTTGTTAAAATATTAAATTATTCCTCAATCAATTTGATTATAACTGAAAAACTATGATGAAAATACGAACAATCCCCTGGATGCTAGTTTAATTTATTTTTTAAGAGTAATTTAGTCATTGTATTATGCTTTTGAATGTTTTTTTGTTTAATAAAATGCAAAATAATCATTTCACTATTTTAATTCATAACATGTTGAGTATTGTTTATAGTGAAATTCCGAGCTCTTTTAGGTTTTTATTAATGTTGCTGATGTTTAAGACGAAGAACAATTTGGTGAACTAAACATGTGACCACCCAATTTCACGTTTCATTGCAGGCTGAGCATGAGAGTGTGAGAATAATGCATTTGGACTCTATAATAGTCATTGTCTGCTTCCCTTTACTATTGTGCCTAACAAATCACTCGAATCCTCTGGTTTCTACTAGTTTCGTGCCTGTGCCTGTGCCTCGCTGCGGGGTTAATTAATGGCATAATTATAAAAATAAAGCATGCAAAAACAACATACACATGCACATATTGACTCACATATTACCTGCAAATATATAAAAGTGGCTGTATAAAATTTGGTTATTGTCTCTGCAAAAAAGAAAAAAAGAGAGTCATGAACCCATAGGCTGTACCCAACAGTATCAGGAGAGAACAGAAGTGTGTAAGAAAAGAAGGAATCAAAAGCATTCTTGAACAGTACAATTTTCATACAATTATGATGATGAATCCTTGATCAAGCCACATAGTATGCAGAACATCACAATCGTAAGATGATCCTCTTAACCCACCAAGAAATTAGATGAGTAATATTAAGACTAGACAATTTAGTAATCTATTACATGCCACTGATTGAAAAAACTGAACATCAAGATTTTTGTAACGTGTGACCTTTTAAATCTTGCTTCTTATAGAAGAGAAGCTTATATATTATACAAAATAATTATTTGAACATTCCCATAATACAACCTAGAACAAGTCCTAGAAACAGTACTGTGGTACTGAAATAGTAATATGCCAATCCTTTGAACATTTCTTGAAGTTTTATTTATGGCATACCTGAATACATGTGCAAACCCTACCACAAAAAAAGAAAAAGGCGAGGTATTAATTCAAGATTTTAATCTCTCTCAAGCCTCAACTGTTTTTCAAGGCATGTGTTCCTGAGCCCACACACAACCTTTAGATTTGGTGTTGTTACTACATCTAGATGGAAAAAAGATGACCTCTAGCTATATATAGTGCAAGCTCACTAAAACAACCACCGCGCGCCAATATATCTTCAATTGTATTATTTTTTTTGGATGATATTGAGATATTTCATAAACTTCATGATCAAATTGAACTTTACAAACCTGATGGAAATGATTGTAGGAGGAAATGGAAGATAGGACATAATTAAAGTAAATCAAAAGTTTTAGATGAAAGTAAGAAAACACATAAATTTTGAGGGAATAAATTGAAATTTATCCATGAGTTATTATTAAGTAGCCGTGTACGAGTTGGAAATTCAACAAGAAACTCAGGCGTAGTAGACCTAGCACATTCTTTTCATTGCTGTCTATTGTTTAGTAACTTCATGAATCAATATCCTTCTCATCTCCATATATATGGTAGGAGAGATATTAAATGAAGCAACTCTCTCTCTCTCTCTCTCTCTCTCTGAAAGAGAGCCGGACAAAAATGGTCAAACAAATCTCATTGTTTTGGCTCATCTTTGTCTTTCCTCCATAACATTCTCACATGCTAGATCTCTCTCTCTTACCTTGCAGCCCCATGCTCCGAAATCCTTCAATCCCAAAAATATTCAGGTATGGAGCAATCGAAATTAGCATTTCTTTTGACATGATTTTTTATTCACATTATTCAGAAAGCTTGAATAATTGCTTATTTTTCCTTCTTTTTTTCAGGCTGCAAAGAG
This sequence comes from Populus simonii, assembly GCA_007827005.2. NCBI lineage: Eukaryota > Viridiplantae > Streptophyta > Magnoliopsida > Malpighiales > Salicaceae > Populus > Populus simonii. The sequence continues at coordinate 5,719,691 of CM017469.2, forward strand.
CTGTCCATACACACTTGTTATAAAGACCAGTTGCACCTCTACAACTTACACCAGAGACAAAATCAGTCTAGCTTTTGGTGATTCCTATGGCAACGAGGTTAGTATGCAACCTAGTTTAGTTCTACATAAGATCTAATATATCCTGGGTCTGGATTCATGTTTGCTTAGTTGCTAATGAGCTGTAAGAAAATGTAAAGAAACCAGCAGCACAAGAACAGAACATCTCTAGCCTAATCAGATTTTCATTGCTACGTACAGATCTTGACACCAAAATCTAAAATGAACCCATAAAAGGAAAATAAATTCTAGTTAAAGGGTCTGATCTGATTTAAAAAACTGATTAATAGATTGATTGATTCTTTTAATTAGGTCTATATGAAGAGGCTTGACGATCCATCTTCAGGAACATTTGAGAGGTGTTCAACAGATACATTCCAGATAAATGGACCATGTGTTTATGATATCTGCTATCTATACATGCTTAGAACAGGATATGATGGCTGGAAACCTGAGAGCGTGAAGATCTACGGTCCATACACCAAGACTGTTAAATTCAACTACAACAAATTCCTTCCGAATGGGGTTTGGTATGGGTTTAATGTCTGTGTTCGTGCATCTCTGTCAACGGCAATTATGTAGACGACAATATGATCATGATGATGATTGTTGTTGTGTTTTGTTAAACACATTATGATAATAACTAATAATGGGCTTGTCATGTAGTTGAGGATTGACCTAGTTACCAAGACCTTGTTGATCATGGTTATTCTTAAGGGTTTATTTTCATGTAATCCTCTAATAAAAAGCACCGAGAGCCTATTTTTTAGTAAATTGAAGAAATTCATTTAATTATAGTGCTTGGACTCTTTTCGAGCAGCCTTGTGACATGAAGATAATAAAATAATTTATCATTTTTTAAGATTATTATATATAATTAGCATTTTTTTAAATACTCTTTAAATCTCAGTATGCTTGCCAGAAAATGGTGTTTTTATTTATAGTTAAAAGTTAAAACTAGTTTCATGACCACGCTATGATTTCAATTAGATTTCTAATACAAGAAAAAAAGATGTTGATGCTATGAATATATTTTTTAGTGTCATGAAATATTTTAATTGAGAAGTAAAAAGATTATATGAATTGAAAAATATATAAACTGATAAGTCATAAAAAAAATATAAACGCTAATTAAAAAGTTAAAATTTATAATAAGAAGTAAAAAATAAATACATATCTAAATATTTTATAATTATAGACTGCATAGAATCAAAGCTAATCACGCTGGTTAATGGTAAAATAGGTGTAATAAACTATGAAATAGAAGAAAGAACGAAGGCAACGAGACTAGATTCTTATCCTTAACTGGAAAACAGGGAAGGAAAGTCCTTCGAAGAGCAGAAATTTGCATTGAGGGAAGGCCATTGCCATTGATTTTCCGGGTGCAAAACTGCTAACACCAGAGCTATTCTTTAAGTTAAATATAGCTTTTATTTATTCTACAATAATTAAAATAAATATTCATGAAATCCATGTGTACCTTTCTTC